>APFE030474998.1:289591-311891 GCA_000404065.3 Pinus taeda
GATAGTGGAGGATTGTGACCGGCCAAGGCAAAGGAACGTGGGCGACATCTCTTCTACAAACGAAAGCGTTGGAACTCAAGTAGGTCTTCGTCACCTACCTTTTATTTGCAATTAGGAACTTGCGTGATAGCATTGTTTGATTGTTGCTAGACCCGTTCTGGGCTAGTAGGGATCGCCTCTATCTGTAGAGGGGATTTACCTCTCCAACAACTACAATATTTCTATTGCGCTTGGAGGTAATACCCATTGATTTTCCATGTTAATATCGTTTTCGGACATCTTTTGAATAGAAGATACCATATTGTAGGTTCCCACTGTGGCCACTTCCACCAGATTGTTTGGAGGCAGTAGGGAAAAAGTCCCCATCAATGTAGGGTCTTTTAGTAGGCCTACTCTGATATTTTGAAGCGAATGAGGGCTTCCGTGGATCATTGGAATGCTTCTCGTAACTTGTGAACTATTGGGGAGAAATGTTTTGTTGGTTGATGATTGTGATTCCTCCTTGGAAGGGAAATGCAATCTTCCTGAAATACGTCGACACAACAACAGCCATAACATATATCTAGGGCCTTCCCAGTAGGTTGTTGTAATCGAGGTTTCCGTCGATAACTTCAACATCAATTTCTACTGTTTTTCCCCCCAGTTCGACTTGCAAGTTACTTAAAATCCCGTATGGGGTGTATGTTCATCCATCAAATGCTTTTAATGTCATTAATGATCGCGACAAGGGTGGAGATCCTAAAGTTTTCCAGCAACTCATCGACATAATACATGTAGATGCCCCCTCATCAATAATTGTTCGATGAACAGTTTTGTTGAGGGCTTTCACTTGAATAAGGAAATCTAATTGAGCTAGTAACTGAGGGTCATATCCTTTATGATTAAAGGCCACAAGATTTGAATCCACTGGGTCAATCCCACCTATTGCTAATAATAAAGCCTGCTTTTGGGAGGGGCAATTTTGCAATACCTCAAGTGTCGACATAGCATACGACGATTGGGCCAAATCCTCCACTATATTATAATGTTGTGCTAATCTGGCATGAGGATTAAATGTCGATTTGTGTACTACTCCCTTTGGCAGATTTATTGTTAGCTCAGGAATGATGGGTGGCACAATTTCGGTCGAAGTTGTTGTCAAACTACTAGGTTGATCATTAGCCTTGTTGTTCGACAGTTGTGGATTCCCGTAATATTTATTCCTTGTTGATATCAAAGCATCATTTTGCTGCTTTGAAACATACAACATTAGCACTTGGGATGGGGAAGCATTGTCACTAGCAACTAGATTTGTTCCTAGATTTGGAAACGGATTAGTCAATACTATCGAGGTTTTTGAACTCTTCAAGAATTTTCTAAGCTCAGCTTTATGTGGACAATCACTCGTCCAATGATCTTCATCGCATATAAAGCATGGATGACTTAGTTTCCTATATCCAGAAGGGTTTGAAGAAGATTTTTCAGGAGACGACTCCTCCTGTTTCTTCTTTTTCCCTTTCTTTTTCTTCTTGCCTCTTGGTTGCTTCGGTTCTTTGCCTTTGTCAGTCGACACGACATTTACCTCCAAGGCGAGAAGTTCCTCATTTGCATTTTGACTTGAAACCATATGAGCCTTCTTTGATGCAGCCTTTACGGTTTTCATGCTAGTCGTACCTATCACACCGTCACCGGCATGAGAGTTTTTGTTCGATTTAGGGGCGGGAGGAACAGAAAATTCCGCTCTAGGAGCATCAGGGATTTTATTGTAGAGCGTGCCAGACTGAGTATAGATTAAGTCTAGATATTGTGCACGAGCAATGACTTACCCTTCAATGACGACTCCTCCCTTTGCCACATCTTCTGTAATAGAAGGTAACAATGACTTAATAAACCATTCAGCTAGCAGCGGATCGGGAACATATGTTTTTACCATTCTACGACGACGTTTCCACTCATGAATATGATCGGATATGTGAGTGGTCGTCATTTGTTTGAAATTAGTAAGAAGCTCTGTTCCCATTTCGTACCTTATGGGTAACTGAAAATGGGTTAAAAAGGTTGTGGCTAGGGCACTGAAGTTATTAAATGATGCTCTAGGCAATTCGATATACCATTTTGCTACCGGACCAGTTAACGTTCACTAAAAAAGGTAGAGCCTGATCGAATCATCATTGAGAGTGTTGGATGAACACCACAGATGAAAGCTCATCACATGATTTGACGGATCTTCACCTGGATTTCCATTAAATTTAGGAATATATAACAGAAGTTTATGCGGAATTGTCGGCCACCAAGGGGCGTAAGCAATTGGATTATTTGTTAGCCGATTTAGATCTGGTAACTCTAAAGTCGCCACGAAGGGAAACTATTGATTCAAGTTGGGTGAAGCATACCCAGGGTAAGATGGAATTACTTGAGCAGTTGGTCTTTGCATACCAACATAATGCATTTGATGCTAATAACTTTGGTAAGGTTGATGGGCATAACCATTATGATATGATTGATGTTGACCGTTTTGAATATACGGATGCACATTACTTGCAAAGATTTGTTGCTCAGATCCTCGGTAAGCTTGTTGGAATTGCAGTTGTTGATATTGTACTAGCCATGGTTGTGAATCCATTTGTCGTTGTCCAATACTGGTTGTTTGACCAAGATGAGGGGTAATGGTACCCGTTTGAGCCTGGGTCATTCCAGTTAAGGAACCACTAGTCGGTGATTGCGGTTGTGTTGCAGAGACAAGAGGTTGTTGTATTACAACCTGAGAAAGTTGAGGTTGGCATACAACAGGAAACGCTTGTACTTGCGACACCATCACAATAGCCAACATAGTGGGGATATTTGACACAGGTGGAATTTGTTGCATTGAGTATACAACTCTTGCTTGTTGAGGCAGTACTGGCACCCAACTGCTGGATGTAATTCCAGCATAACCCGAATTCTATTGTGAACTCTCGTATGGTTGTTCTCCTGGAGGAAACAATGAAAGGGCATACTGCCCCCCATACGGTGGAAATCCAGGGCTCAAAGGAATGATTTGCCTTTAGGGACCAGACTGCCCAAATTGATACTGTTGTGAAGGATCAATTTGCTGAGACTCAACATAAGAGATTCCAGATATTATTCTGGACGAACAAACGGGAACAGACCATACTGTCAAAACAGCACCTGGATGGACTCCATCCAGCGATTGAGAGCTAGTTGGGATAGATGGTACACAGGTGAACATCATTGGAGTAGTAGCAGGAGGTTCCAAGTTCCAATCAAACCAGGGGACTTTGATCCAGTTAAACGAGTTCGCATTTTCTGGAATAGTTTCGTTTCCGGAGTCAAAGACGGTTGACTCGTAAGTCTCCACGAACGATGGGGTTTAGATTGAATTTCTTCCACGATTGTGGATTACTCGATCAACTAAAAATAAAGGGGAAAATAATTCCAAATTAAATGAATTTTAGACACTTTGACACAACTTGTTTTTTCAATTTTTAAGAGTGGAGAAAAAGCAAAAGATGACTCTAGTCGCCTTCGATTTTTAATGAACCTGAAGTGACAAGTGCTCAGATGGACCTTTTCCTTTAAGGAGCAAAAGAGACTACTCTGGAAATCTAGACAGAGGGATTACCAAACCAATCGCAAAATTGCAGAATACTTTTATGGTACAGCAATCAATCTTCTCGAATGATGTGTTCAGTGCATTGTGATCGATAGGGCGGCAGACATGGCTTCCTAAGGATAAAGGATATAGCCTATTGTGGTCTCCCAATATATACTCGATGGTACGTGGGAGCACAAGTCCTTACTGGCACTTGTCATCTCAAAGAGGATGAATCACCCAACCTACAATGAAAGCAATAGTTACCAGGCTTTACGATGCCGGAATAGATCTCTAGCTTAGACTTCTAAATGTTGTGCGTTAGGTTCCAAAGTGTTTTTATGTTCATTGAATTTATTTTACAGTTGATCTTTATTAAGAAATTTTCCTTTCAGGTTCACCACGTGATGTAGATATACAATTCCTAAAATGCAATCTAAGATGATAAACAATCATTTAATCTTCTTTTTGCAATGCAAATCCTAGCTACTAAGGAAAGAGAAATGAGATTCTTTCAACATAGAGCAGAGAGCACACACTAGATGCACTGTCCTAAATCAAATCAAGAAGCAGTCTAAATGCAAATGCAGATGCATGTATTTGTTTTTCACTTTCTTGATGTGTGAATGACAAAAAGAATGTTGAGTACAAATCTAAATTATCTTTTCAAAGCGACAGTACTAACAATTTTCTCTTCAAAAACGAAAGGAAGATAATGACGACACTTTGCAATTTTGAATTGAAAACTGCTTTCGACACTTGAAAAACTACTAATTCAAATCAAATACAAGAGTAAAAGTGTAATCAACCATCAAGAACAATAGGATTCTTTTCTTTGACTGAAAACAACACTTGCAACACTTTCAAATCAAAAGACGACAGTTCGATTAAGCTATTTTTTGTAAAAGAGAACTGTAAATGGCACACAATACATAAAAACATTCACAATTATTTGCACGATGGAGGTGGAATAATGGAAAGGAAGGGAGTCTCCACAGTGGTATACTGATCACAGACAGCAAAAATCCTGAATAATGCTGAAGAGAGTGAAGAAAAACCAAAATCTGAAGGCAAAATTAGCCTTTTCTGATCATCGCACCTGTAACACAGGGAAACATGGATGCATCTCACCTACTACACACGAGAGGTGTGATGCATCCAGATTTCCTAGAAGAGAGGGTGCGATGATACCAGGACGAGACTTTAACTTGGTTTTTGGTTATAGTTTGCAGCTCAATTCAGGGATTTAGGCTGAGCAAATGATAGTCAGTAAGCATAAATCACAGGGGTTGATCTAATGAGGTTACTTGAGCCACCACCAGGGCAATTAGGATGTTTGGAAATCAATTGTTCAGTTTATAAACAAAACCTCGAGATAGACTGAAGCAGCATTGATATACTTTGCACTTGCATAGCAAATGCAATTCGAAGGCTAGTTGGCTTGACTTCAAGCTCCATCTGTAGTTTATAAAGTAAAAAAATATATACAAGAAAACAAGCTAATGGCTCCCCAGTGGAGTCACCATTTTGTTATCGGGAAATCTAGTGTCCACTCGAAGCTGCTAGTCCCACTACGACAGGTAGCTATCTTAGAAACAAACAAACTAAAAATACTTTCGCTTTCCTTTATGAGAAATAGATAAGAGGGGAACAAAGGATACCAAACTCAGTCTTGTGCTTGGTCCCTTGCTTGTTTCCTCTCCCTTCTGACAGATCTTTGTTGCTCCTTCCTTGCTTACCCCACTTCAGAGAGCACCTGTAGAGTGAAAGCAACATAACACTATCGAAGTACAAAGATCTACAATCATAAACAATATAGGACCAAATATATATTGACCACACAAATGCATATATCATCAAACATAGAAGAATGTGGAGGAAAACTCGAATAGATTTATTAATAGAAAGAATAGCAAAGAGGATTACAACCCATTGATCTGAGCCAGCGTCATCCTCCCAGCATGAAAGCCCTTCTTCACCTCATGAAAAGCTTAGATCACCCAACACTATGATATTCCACCAGGAAACCAACAGCACTTCCTTACAAGATACAAGATTTCCAGCCTCTGGATCTCTGGGATGAGGCATCCATATATAGATGTTTGTAAGGGGGTGAGTCAACTTCTAGGATTTTGATTAGTGTCCTCTCTCTGATAGTTCTTGGTTCCACTTGGAGATCCATGATCTCTTACTCATCCCTGGCTGAATTTAGGGAGGCAAGTGTCACAGGAGAAGTTTCTGGAAGATTCCATGATCATCCACCTTGCAAACTATCTCTGCCATTTGTCTACACTCACCCATCGCACCCTACAGAAGGGCTTTCCAGTATGCATCACACTTTTTTCACTGAGCAGGTGAGATGCATCGCACCCTTAGCACTGAGCAGGCTCTATGGTCCAGTTTTGACAAGTTCTGAGCAGTTTTCCATGGAGAACTTCTGGGAGATGATGTAATCAGCTGACCTTGTTCCTTTAGGGTGTGAAACAACACTTTTAGGGACTTAGAAGCCCTTGGTTTATGGACATATATGATTGGGGTTTCAGTGCCCAAAAATGTCTATAACACCTGGGTGGACTCCATCTAGTGGTTGAGAACTAGTTGGGACAGATGGTATACCAGCGAACATTGTTGGAGTAGTAGAGGGAAGTTTTGCTACTGCTGTGTCATATGACACAGTCCTAGATGTCGATGGTTGTTCAGACATATCGAGTCTATCCAAAAGATTTCCTAGCGATTCGACGGGAACTTGTGATGAAGGGTGATCAAAAGAACTAACTTCTATAGTATAAGGATATAGGTGGATCCCAGTTCCAAAATGCAATGGGATACTGGATGGAAGATCCTTGGAAATCTCTTCTATATCAATCAGTCTAGGTGGAAGAGATAGACCGTCAGGTCTGTAAAATACTTCTGATGCTAGAGAAGGTATAGACTTTGCAAGGATAGATGTTGGAGGGGTAACACCTTCTGAATCAACCCTAGATGGCGTTGGTTCAGGAATAGAAGTGTTTACCATTACACTAGGATTAGTTCTAATGTCCTCTTGTAAATTGCGGAACTTCTCCTGTAGAGGCAGGGGTACTAGAAATAATTGGAGTAACTGGAGTCTCTGATAAGGTTGAAACACAAGTTTCAAATAAATCAGGATACTTCGACCTAGTTAAACAAGATCGCTTGACCCGGAATGGTTTCGTTTCCAGAGTCAAATACGGTTGGCTCGTTAGTCTCCGGGAACGACAGGGTTTTGATTTACTTTCTTCCACGATTTTGGATTACTCGATCAACTCAAAATTAAAAAGGGGAAAATGTTATTCCAAATTAAATGAATTTTATGACGCTTTGACACAACTTGCTTTTTCAATTTTTAAGAGTTGAGAAAAAGATAAGGGTGACTCTAGTCACCTTCAATTTTTAATGAGCCTGAAGTGACAAGTGCTCAGATGGACATTTTCTTTTAAGGAGTCTGAAAAGGAACGAAAGTGACTACTCTAGAAATCTATACAGAGGGATTACCAAACCAATCGCAAAACTGCAATGTACACCTTGGTGATAAATTGTAGAGAAATTACTGAGGACTTTATGTACGGCAATCAATCTTCCTGAATGTTGTGTTCAGTGCATTGTGATGATAGGGCGGCAGACACGGCTTCCTAAGGATAAAGGATGTCTGCCTATTGTGGTCTCTTAATATATACTCGACGGTACGTGGGAGGACAAGTCCGTACTGGCACTTGTCATATCAAAGAGGAGGAATTACCCAACCTTCGATGAAAACAATAGTTACCAGGCTTTACGACACCAGAATACGTCTCTAGCCTAGACTTCTAGATGTTGTGCATTAGGATCCAAAGCGTTTTTATGTTCATTGAGGTTTATTTTATAGTTGATCTTTCTTAAGAACTTTTCCTTTCAAGGTTCACCGCGTGAAGTAGATGTACAATTCCTAAATATGCAATTTAGAATGATAAACAGTCATTTATTTCTTTTAGCAATCAAAATCCTAGCTACTAAGGAAAGAAGAGTAAAATTATTTCAACATACAGCAAAGAGCACACACTAAATGCACTTTTCCTAAATCAATTTCCGCATGCAGTCTAGATGCAAATGCATATGAATGTATTTGCTTTTCCATTTCCTTAATGTGAGAATGACAAAAATAAAACAAAGTACAGATTTGAACTACTTTTCTTCAAAGCAACACTTTAGCAATTTATTTTCAAAGACGAAAGGAAGACTAAGACGACACTTTCAATTTCAAATGGAAAACTGCTTTTGACACTTCAAATAATTGACAATTCAAATCAAATACAATGGAAAAAATACAATCGACTATCTAAAAGAGGAAGACTTTACGACACTCTTTTTCTTGACTGAAAACGACAATTGCGACACTTTCAAATCAAAATACGATAGTTCGATTAAGCTACTTTTTGCAAAGGAGGACTGTAAATGATGAAAAATAGATAAAAAAAAACATTTACAATTCCTTATCGATGGAGGCTGAATAATGTAAAGGAACAAGGCTTCAACAGTTATATACTGATCATAGGTTGCAAAACTACTGAATAGAGCTGAAAACAATGAAGAAAAAACCAAAATCTGGAGAGAGGAACAATCTCACTCAATCATTGCACCTGTCCTTAAGGGAAACAGGGATGCATCTCACCTGCAGCACACAGGAGGTGCGATGCATCCAGACTACCAATGAGAGACAGTGCGATCGTCTAGGGACGAGACTGAGCTTGGTTTTCACCCATAGTTTACAGCTAAGTTCATGGATTTAGGCTGAGCTTATGATAGGAAGTAAACACAAAGTATAGGAGCTGATCTAATGAGGTTATTGAGCTACCACCAGGGCACTTAGGATGTTTGTAATTTAGTTGTTCAGTTCATAAACAAACCCAGAGATTGACTAAAGCAACACTGATCTACTTTTCACTTGCATAGCAAATGCAGTTCGAAGGCTAGCTGGCTTAACTTCAGGCTCCGTCTGTAGTTTATAAAGCAAACAAATAGAAACAAACAAACAAACTATTCGCTCCCTAGTGGAGTCACCACTTTGTTTATGTGAAAACTAGTGTCTACTCAGATCTGCTAGTCCCACTAAGACGGATAGCTATCTTAGAAACAAACAATTAAAAGTAACTTGTGTTTTCCTTTATGAGAGATAGATGAGAGAGAAGCAAAGAGCACCAACCTCAGTCTTTCGCTTGGCTCCTTGCTTGTTTCCTCTCTCCCTTGATAGAGCTTTCGCCACTCCTTTCTCACTTGTCCCACTTCAAAGAACACCTGTAGAGTCAAAGCAGCGAAATACCATCAAAGCATAGAGATCTATAACCATAAACAATGTAGAATCAGATGTACATTAACCATACAAATTCATACACAAATACAAGATTCGGAAATATACAAGTATATGGAGGAAAACTCAAATAGCTTTATTGATAGAAGAAGTAGAAGAGAGGATTACAACCCAGCTGTCTGATCTAGTGCCATCCTCCCAGCATGAAAGCCCTCTTCACCTCATGAAAATCTAGATCACCCAACAATATAATGTCTCTAAGAGAAACCAACATCACTTCCTTACAAATTACAAAATTCCAGCCTCTGGATCTCTAGGATGAGGGATCCATATATAGATTTTTGTAGATGGGTGAGTCAGCTTCTGGGATTTTTATTAGTGTCATTTCACTGATAATTCTTGGTTCCACTTGGAGATTTCATGATCTCTTACTCATCCTTGGGAGAATTCAGAGAGGCAAGTGTCATATGAGCAGTTTCTAGAAGATTCTCTAAGTTTCCACCTAGAAAACTACTTCTGCCATTTGTCTACTCTCACTCATCGCACGCTACAGAAGGGCTCTTCAGTATGCATTGCACCCCTTGTGTGTAATAGGTGAGATGCATTGCACCCTTAGCACTAAGCAGTCTGTATGGTCCATTTTTGACCAGTTCTGAGTAGTTTTTCAGGGAGAACTTCTGGGAAATGATGTAATCAACTGACCTTGATCCTTTAGGGTATGAAGCAACACTTTTATGGGTTTATAAGCCCTTGTTTTATGGACATATGTGATTGGGGTTGTAGTACCCAAATATGTCTATAACACTATGCTGAATATGGTTGCTGAAGAATCACCCATATTACAACATATTGTTTCTTCTTCTTCTACTTCATCAATTACCTTCCCTTTGAATCCTCCTCATTGAATTTTTCATATTACATATGTTATTAATACTCCTTTTATACCAACTCAACAAATCATAACCCCACCACCTTTGTTACCCCCAACATCACTCACAACTACAATTTTATCCACCTCTCATATTACAATCATGGCAGCCAGTTATGCCCCTTTAATTCTGCAACAACCACTAAATGATATGCCACTACATTATGCACAACGTATACCTTAATGCGATGGGTCTGGGCCCACTACATCTTAACAACACATTGATAAGATGAATGATTTTTCATACCTAGAAGAATTTGATGATGATGATGTGAAAGTAAGGTTGTTTGCTCAAAGTTTGGCAGGTGAAGTGAGAAAATGGTATAGGGGATTGGCAGCAGGCAGTATTGCTAATTTATAACAATTTCATCAAGTTTTTCTTTCTCGTTGGGGCATTAAAAATAATCCATTTCATATTCTTGTAGAATATGAAATTTTAAGGAGAGCTCCATGAAACCAAGATTATTCAGATAGAAAAAAACCTTTATAATTCTATTCCAGCATAAATAAATCCCCCCACTAGAGTTGACATTAATTTGATATCCAAATGGTTTTGATGTTGACATGGCATATTAGTTGAGATAAAGAAATTTACTTACTTTAGAAGAGATGCAAAGGAATGTTGTTAGTGTAGAGACCAATTTGTTGGCCAGGAAATCTAGTTTGAGGTATGAGAAGAGAGTGACTATTAAAGAAGATCCTTCTTCATTATCATATGTAAAACTAGACACTTTGGTTAAAACTATGGAGAGAATTACTTTGACACATAGAGATGCACTAAAGGAACCACAAGGGGTCCTTAGATCAAGAATCCAAATTTCATAAGACGGCAGCCCCAAATCAAGAAAAGAGAACCAAGAAACCCAACTCATCAACAACAAATTAAACCTCCTTTTTAGGAGAATTATGTAGAAGAAGAATAAGATCTAGTAGATGAACAAGAAATAGATCGGATTAATCACTTCGATGTGGGAGAAGTAGCTAATAGTTTATTGACAAAGGAGGAACAAGATTTATTTTTGTTATAACAACAAGATGTGATGCCTACAGAATCAGATGATTACAAAAAAAGGTTATCAAAATTCCATTATGGAAGTGCATAAACAATATAATCTGAGAAATAAAAAGACTACAACAAATCCTATTAAGAAGATCCAAGCTAATACACCTTCCACCAATCAGCCAAAGGTTGATCCTCCAAAGGAAGCCCCTCAAAAGAAATATACAAATGTGAAAGAGGTAGAAAGGCCTCAACCTTTTTTTAACCTTGAAAATGAGTTTTCAAAGGTTAAAACTTGTGTTCCATTGATTGAATTAATGAAAAAGGATGTATATAGAAGTCAACTTATAAAGGCATTAAAGATAGAAGAAGGAACAGATACTGCGAATATAAGTGATGACTAGCCTAGATTGTTTTTTGGACCAGAAGTTGAGGGAAATTCACAAGATGGTAATGTGCCACCATTTTATGCAATCAACATTCATGATCTCATTTTTTACAATTCCATGTTGGATTCAGGTGCTTCACATAATCTCATGCCAAAATTGATTATGGAGAAACTCAGATTAGATATAACCAAACCATATAAAGATCGCTTCTCTTTTGATTCAAGTACGGTAAGATGTTTATATTTCATCAGGGATTTATGTGTGACCCTTACCCAAATCCCAACAAAAAGTATAGTGATGGATGTTTTTGTGGTTTATATCCCTCCAAAATATGGGATGCTCTTGTTGAGGTCTTGGGGAGCAAATTTTTAAGGCACATTGCAAATGGATATGACATTTGCAACTATTCCTGTTTTCGGGCAACAAAGGAGATTGTACAGGGAGACTCTTATGAAATATATGTTAGGTAGTCAGGACAAAACCAATAATTACCAACTCTATTTTATACATTCAGACCTGGATTCTTTCATTTTATATAATGACACATGTTTATAAAAGAAATTCAGGACATGGAAATTGAATAAATAAAAAAACAAGGGATGTGAAGCCAAAGGCTGAAATATAAAATGAAAACGATGAGGAATTTTTATGTCATATGGATTTTGATGGGGTATTTAGCAAGGAAGGAGCCAAGGTTGGTGTATGGATCATAGACACAAAATCAGGCAAGTCAAATAAATATTCCTACAAGCTTTCTTTCCAATGTATGTACAATGTTACCGAATATGAGGCACTTATTTTGGGGTTGCAATTATTGAAAAGATCATGAGCCAAAAGGATTTCAATCCATGGAGATTCAAAACTCGTCATTAATCAAATCAAAGGTTAGTATTCGACCAAACACCCCAGGTTGAGGGCATACAATAATGTTGTTTTATATTTTTTGCAGTGTTTTTCGGAAAATTAGTTTTATTTGATTCTTAGAAATCATAAAGTGTTTGTTGATGCATTGGATACCTCAGCAAGTACATGTAAGAGTCATTTCCACCCAAATAAGAAATATGAGATTGAGGTAAAACATAGGCCAGTTGTCCCAGATAACATAAGGAAATAGGAAGTGTTTGAAAATGACAAACAATTACATAATTTGCATATTGATGTAGAAAATAATGTTGACGATAACACACAGGAAACTATTTTGAACCAAATCAGTGAAAAATATGATGAACATGAAACATAACTTCAAATCCTATAGTTAATGGATAATGTGATACCTGTTATAGCACCATTTACCACTCTTGGTAGATCTGATGCTCTGGTTACGACCTAGGGCAACCCTTCGTTTCCAGACTTTGGTCCAAAATCTAAAAAACAGTTTTTTATTTCCTATACGCTACTTTTCCCTATGTTAAAAGCGTGTACATGTGGGTCAATATGTATCCAACCCGCCTATATGTGTTAAAACACTTAAAAATAATAAATATCCTTAATTTTGAGTGGGATTTACGGGTTTTACCTGTTACTCACCTACTATAGCCCATCACCCAACTGTTTCCCAATTGAAAGAACTAATTTGGAGAGGTATAAATAAACCTCCATGGGAAGGCCTAAGGGGAGAAGAAATGAGATATTGATATTATTGTTGATTGATCCCTGATCGAGTCTAAAGAAATCCATGTCCCTCCAACACTCCCCAAGCTTTAGGAAACCCTTGTTTCCTCTTTTGAGATATCCTTCATCCCTCTAATGATATCCTTGTGTATATTGATGGAGGAAAATTTCTGAGGCTGGGACAAGACGTATTCCAGAGTGTTATGACTCCTCCCCATCTCCAAGGTTGAGAAAGAGTCCCGCTGAGGTAACCACAAACCATTCTTTTGACTTGGTAGCTAGCCCTACCAAGCCGCAGAGGGATCTCTCCAAAGAATCACAGTCAAGGGGCTGGATGGATTAGGGTGTTAGGTTGGGTATAAAGTGCAGAGGTTGTTTTGATTTGATTTGATGGGGTTATTGTTGGATGAGGATATTAGGTAAAAGAGGATAGGTCAGGGAAAATCAAATATGATTGCAGACATTCAAAGGGGCAAGGTAGGCAGGAGGCTTGACACTTAAAAGGTGATTTGGTGAGATGATTTAAGACTTATGAGGATTTAGGAAGAGCATTGGAGATGTATTCTTCCTAAACTAAGGAAAAATGAACAAATTATGATAACTTTCCCAAAAAAGAGCATGAGTGAACATGAATTATGCCTATAAACTTGAAAATTACCATATAACATACATGGAATGGTTTATAAACTTAACAAACATTCATAAAAATGATAACAGATAAGAAACAATGCTAAACTTCCATACCACATGTATCCCAAAGAAATAGTTGCAACTCATCTATTAAAATTTGCCAAATTCTGATACAATAGTGTTTCTATTCAATACTACAACATCTAACTGAGTCAAACCTCTGAAAAGAGTTAAGAAAGGGAAGATATAGACATAAAAACAACCTTCTATCATCCTCAGGGGTCGAATCCCTGAGTTGAAGAAGAGATCCACAAAAATCTGAACTGATACCTAGAGTGTAGGGAGCTCTAAGTGACTCCTCCCTAATTACATTGAAACTAATTCATTTGACTTGATGATAACTTTTACCTAATGAATATACCCCTAGGTAACTTAGCTACATCATTATTACATTTACAAAATCAATTACATGAGTAAAAAGTTGATTTCCAAGGATGAAAAACAAATCTGGAGAAAAACAGGGAAAAATCAAGCAAGTGGTCAAGTGTGCCCTCCATCTTGCAAGATGATTTTGACTGCCTTCCCAGTGTCCAAATTAACCCCAGGAGAGTTCATTGGAAATATTGTCTAGTCTAGTTTCCAAATATGCCTTTATTTTCCAAAATGGACTTGATTTGACCCTCAAAAGGTGGATTATCCTAAGACCGGTCTGTGCATAGTACCTAGGCCAAAATTGAGGCAGAAACATGAATTTTTGCTTCTCTTTTGACCTTTTCACTTGCTAGTTTTGCAAAATAAGGCTGGCAACGTGGTTTTATTAGATGTATTTGTCATTTTTCATCCATTGGTGGTCTCCAGTTTCTAAAAATGTGCCCCAAAAAAGTGCGTAACAACTAGGGCGTTATGCGTTTGACCGTATTATTGATATAACATTGTCGAAAAACACATATAAAAGACAAAAATTGCAAAAATGAGCCAAAATGCTTCAAAATTGGTGAACTGGATGATGTTAGTGTGGCTAGGCTTGGAGTGAAGCCTCTGCAAGTATATCAAGTTTCTTTTTCTTTTCTCGGTTAGTTAGGGCTTCAATCTTTGCATTTGTTTCCTTGAGCTTTGCCCTTGCATTTCTTTCTCTTTTGGCATAATGTTTTGCCATTTTTATTTGAATGTAATTTTGTTGATTGGCCTTGTCTAGGAGCCTTTCTAAATGTTGTTTTACCTTGTCAAGCCAATTATCCTGGTTCTCATTAACCATGATGGCAAACTACTCATTCCATGTGAGTTGATTTGCAAGCTCAACCTCTTTTTGTCTTTCTAGTTCTAGATCTCTTTTCAACCCTCTAGTCCTGGGTCTACTCTTTGTCTTTTTCTCTTGTTCAGGTTCACCATACCTATCGTAGGCCTCATCAAGCAATGCATTGGCTTTCATTTCTTCCCTTTTTTCCTTGATGATAAAAAGCTCCATGACATCATTTTTGGCTTGAAGCTGTTGATTTTCTTTCTCATAATATGAAATAATATATTTTGACCTATCTAAGTGATCTGAAAATGGGGCTCTTAGGCTTCTTGTTTAACTTACAAGAACCTCTCCCACTTCGAAAGCTTTAAATTTTCACAAGTCTTAATGATTAACCAATGCAGAATTAAGAAATGCTTGAAAATAATGTGTATGCTTGCATGTGTTTTTCACTGTTTATGTGCTTTTAAAATTCGGTTGTTCATGCTGATATGTAAATACATATGACAATCTACAAATGCAGATATACGAAAACACATAAGGTAGCAATTTAATATGGAGTTCACCCGAAATGCTTGGGCTACGTCTCCTTGAGCTCTAGTCAACTCGACTAGGCTCTTTGGGATTATGGCAACAGTTCTTTTACAAGTTCCACACTCAACTCCAATGTTTTACACAGAAACATTGGGCTCATAACACCATCTTATCCCTTGGCTCTTGGAACTCTTCAGCTTTGTGGCTCTGGCTCTTGGGTCTGCCTCTGGCTCTAGCTCTGGCTCTTGGCTCTGACTATGGCTCTGGCTCTTTGGCTCGGGCTCTGGTTCTCGCTCTCAGCTCTCGCTTTGGCGCTCACTCTGGCTCTTGGCTCTGACTCTGGCTCTCGCTCTTTGCTCTAACTTATCTAAGCTCTTTCTCTCAGCCTCTGCATGCCTCTGTGAGTCGCTTGACCTCCAAGCAACTCCAACAACAATACGCTGCTATCAATTGAGCTCTCTGGATTTTCACTCGACCTCCGGGTGACTCCAAAGACTCACTACGCTTTCAGCTTTTGCTCGTTGTTCTCTCCCCTCTCTTCTTTTGTCCCCCCTCTGTCTCTTTCAGTCTGTGGCTTTAAGCCATCTTTTTCCTGACTGTTCATTTCTGATTTCATCTCTTTCGTTCCCTGACTCTGTCCATTCTAATCCCTTCTTTCGGCTATTACAGTCACTACATCACGCCTCACAGGGAAGTAGCCACATATTTCATAATGGATGAGTGTCAGGTTCACCAGAAACACTCGATTTTCTGAAACGGCCGTTATTTCCGTTGACTCCAAGAATGCTCGAGAAACACGAATCTCTGCCAACTCATCGTCCATGTCGAACTTCAAAATCCCGCACAATCTACTTTATAACTTCGTCAAATCCGGTCATCCATCGGGTCACATCCCTACCATTGATATGGACCCTCTAGATCCTACATTCATCGCAGATATCAGGTGGATAACTTGCTCGACATTTACCCATCCGATGTGAGTGGTTTTCTCTCTCTTCCACTGGACAGGTGTCACTCGCTGTGTGGCATCGGGCGGGACTCAGTCGAAACTACTTAGCACTCGAAGCCCTTCCGATATCCCATGGTTTCTGTGGAATCCCTCCTTTGATGAAACCGAAACACTTTCCACTACATTTCATGATTTTTCAGGTCCGGGCGCATGTGGCTCTCCTTCTTCGAGGGGTTTGCCCTACGATATCAGATTCCTCCCCCGTTGACTCAAACCATCGCTAGCTTTTCTAATTCACAACAAAACGTGTTACATGGTCCACCGCTCTGCGTGCTTGATCGAAGACCCTCCTTGATCCGCGCTGATTTCAGTTAGCAACTGTCATGAGGATTCCTCTGATATGCTTGATCTTCACAAGATATTTAATCTTTGGCATAAATTATAGAGATTTCATGAAGACTTAGAGAATTTCAGGATCCATTTTGGATCACACCTTCCCACGAAAAGAACTTTTGGTCCACCAAAAGACTAATATACTGATATGAGTAGTAAATGAGAGTAACAACACCCTCTTCTTTCAGCCTCCCTACACTTGCCTTTGCATAGTGCCTCTGAACCAAAATCTCTGACCACTTCCCTTCCTGGATGGGTTGGTCGTCTCGGGAAGAACTGTTTTCCCTCTTGACTTCATGTAGAACTTCTATTATGAAGTTTACAGAAGGTAGTTTGAACTTCTTTGCCTTGATCCTTGATCCAAGGTGGCTCAAATGAATGTGAAGTACATATGTTGCACAAAACTTTCATTTGTACCTATTTGAAAAGCTGCCAACAACAACTGTTAACAACAATAGGCATACAGACAACAACTGGATGGACTAACTCCTGCATCAACAAAGAAACAGATTTCACATCTTGTGAACCCTTCCATGTCTTATATCTGCATACAAATGATTGACTAGATAACGAGCCAATAAAACATGCCTTTAAAACAAATGACCCTTCAAGTCAAGCATGTAGAAAAAGACCATTAGAAATCTTTTTTTTTTAAAGATGAAACACTTCATCATTATCTCCATTTTGGAGACAAATTTAACTTCTCCCAAGCCAACATCACATGCATCTCATGCTCATGCATGCATTCCATCTTTCAACTTCCACTTAAGTACAGTGTACTTTCGAAGCTGAAATGAACATATTGTTGCAGAAATAAAGTGAGTTTCCTACTCAACTTCTTTCCATTTACCATTTTGGTAAGATCCTGCAACTTGCATTTATTCCACAAAGAAATGCAAGCAAATGCATCAATAGACATGCAGTCTTAATTGGATAAGAATTCTAACCATTTCTTACCAATCCATTTCAAAGGTCCCTCCTTTGTTTGCATATCAACATCAATATCTGAATCATGCTGAAACACATCAATCATAGAATCTTTATTTCGATCCCCGCCATTTTCCTTTTCCATCTTCTCCTTCAGCTTTGGTGGAAGCAGTGCTAGATTCAAAGTCCAACACCTTTCAGCAAGATGCCCTTGCTTATGGCAGTAAGTGCAACACATGTGCATCCTTTTGACAGCATGATTTGCCTTGTCCCGTGGACCTTTGGCTGCTTGCTTCCTTTCCTTCAAAAATTTCCTGTATGTGGCCATCCTCTTCCAACATCTAGAAACATAATGGTTATCCAAACCACAAAAGGAACATGCAATTCTTTTTCCATGCTTTACAAAATCAAAAGGAATGTGTTTAGAACCAGATTTAAACCTGCCTCTTTCACCTTTATTACCTTCATGAGGAGGTGAAGCAAATGAAGAAGTGGCTCCCTTTGGAACACCATCACTTTCTTCAAGGTTGTCAGAGTTTCCAAAACTCTCTGGTTAAAGTGTGTGCTTCTGAACACCTGCATCCTACGAATGATGTTTCGAGCTATTGCATTCCTCCTGAATGCAATCATCACACTTCTGAGGTAGAGGACCTGCAATGAAACTCCTTTTTGGAACTGTTTCAATGGCCTCATGGAAACTTTGGAACTCTCTCCATAAGGTTGTCCATATCCAAGACCCCAATACTTAGGCCTTTCCTCAACCATTATTGGCTCAACAATACCTTGTGCATGATTGCCCAATCCTTTTGCTTCATAGCCCATCTTTGACATTAGCTTGGAAACTATGTCTTTGGTATTTTTTTCAAACGAACCAATATAAGCATTCTTAGAAGAATTTGAAGACAAAATGGAATGGTTTGCCTCTTCTTCAAGCTAATACTTTGCCAAGGCTTCTTTGGCAAAAAAGAGTTGTGACTCCAACTCATTCATCCTTTCCAGGTTCATATTTTCAATATGAAGTTGCCTCTCCATTTCCTGAAATTTTCCAGAAAGAATCTGCTTCTCTTCCTCCATGGAATTCAACTTCTCCCTAAGTATGTTGCTCTTCCTTCCATCCTCATACATTTCTCTCACCATATCCATCATGGTGGACAAGTCTTGCTTCATGTCTCCATCAAAGGAACTTGTGAAGAAAGAAGAATTCGAGGATTCACTTGTAGAAGTCATCATTATGCAGATGAACAAAATAAATTCAAACAAGATTATTAAAGAGCTTATTCAGTAACTTCTTGCAACAACCTTTTGTGCTTCAAGGATTGCCCTGAGGTCCTTCAGGATAGAAGAATGCCTTCAACCCTTCTTCCTTATTGTCCTTCCTAGACTGAGCTATCAATAGCTTTCCCTTCACCTCTGCAAACTCAAACAATAGTCAGTCTACAACCAAGCATACAATCAATGAGGCAATCAATCCTTGACTGTCCAAACACCTTTCGAACAAGCAATCTTTGCCCTGTCAATCAAGTATTTTGATACAACCTTCTGTGAAGGTGGGGTTAATCAATCTTAAGCTCTGATACCACCTGATATGAAAATGGGGCTCTTAGGCTTCTTGTTTAACTTACAAGAACCTCTCCCACTTCCAAAGCTTTAAATTTTCCCAAGTCTTAATGATTAACTAATGCGGAATTAAGAAATGCTTGAAAAAGGTGTATGCTTGCATGTGTTTTTAACTGTTTATGTGCTTTTAAAAATTGGTTGTTTGTGCTAATATGTAAATAAATATGACAATTGACAAATGTAGCAATAAGCAAACACATAAGGCAACAATTTAATACAGAGTTCACCCAAAATGCTTGGGCTACGTCTCCTTGAGCTCTAGTCAACTCGACTAGGCTCTCTGGGATTATGGCAACAATTCTTTTACAAGTTCCACACTCAACTCCAATGTTTTAAAAAGAAACATTGGGCTTAGAACACCATCTTATCCCTTGGCTCTTGGAGCTCTTCATCTTTCTGGCTCTGGCTCTTGGCTCTACCTCCGGCTCTAGCTCTGGCTCTTGGCTCTGACTATTTCTCTGGCTCTTTGGATCGGGATCTGGTTCTGGCTCTCAGCTCTCGCTGTGGCACTCGCTCTGGCTCTTGCTCTTTGCTTTGGCTTCTCTAAGCTCTTTCTCTCAGCCTCTACATATATCTGTGAGTCGCTCGACCTCCAAGCAACTCCAACAACAATACATTGTTGTCAATTGAGCTCTCTAGCTTTTCACTCGACGTCCGAGTGACTCCAAAGACTCTTTGCGCATTCAGCTTTTGCTCATTGTTCACTCTCCTCTCTTCTTTTGTTCCCCCTCTGTCTATGTCAGTCTATGGCTTTAAGCCATCTGCTTCCTGACTCTTCATTTCCACTTTCAGCTCTCTCATTCCCTACCTCTGTCCGTTCGAATCCCTTCTTTTGGCTGTTACAGTCACTGCATCATGCCTCATAGGGAAGTGGCCACCTATTCCGTAATGGATGAGTGTCAGGTTCACTGGAAACACTTGATCGTTTGAAATGGATGTTATTTCCATTGACTCCAAGAATTCCCATGAAACACGAATCTCTGCCAACTCATCATCCACGTTGGACTTCAAAATCCTGCACAATCTGCTTTATAGCTTCGTCAAATCTGGTCATCCATCGGGTCACATCCCCGCCATTGATATGGACCCTCCAGATCCTATGGTCATCGCAAATATCAGGTAGATAACTTGCTCGACATTTACCCGTCCGATGTGAGAGGTTTTCTCTTTCTTCCGTCGGACACGTGTCACTCACTATGTGGCATCAGGCGGGACTCGGTCGAAACTGCTTACAGCTTGAAGCCCATCTAATATCCTGCGATTTCTATGGAATCCCACCTCCGACGGAACCGAAACACTTTCCGCTGCATTTCATGATTTTTCGAGTATGGGCGCACGTGGCTTTCCTTCTTCGAGGGGTTTTCCCTATGATATCAGATTCCTCCCCTGTTGACTCAAACCATCACTGACTTTGCTAATTCGCGATAGAACGCATTACCATGGTCCATCGCTCTGCATGCTTGATCAACGACCCTCATTGATCTGTGTTAATCACAGTTAGCAACTGTCATGAGGATTCCTTTGATAAGCTTGATCTTCACAAGATTTTTAATCTTTCGCATAAATTATAGAGATTTCATGAAGACTTAGAGAGTTTCACAATCCATTTTGGATCACTAAGTTCATCTAGAGATCCTAGATGAGTGCATATTTTTCCTTGATAATAACGCTAGTGTCCTCATTGTTATCATGCTCACCTAGGTCAACCAAGTCAAAATCCTGCTCTATCTCACGGAGGTCCTTCTCCTCATGCTGAATCTTTGTCTATGTCACTTCTCTTTGCCTTTGTTTACCTTCTTTGTTGGTGAAGAAGGCAAGGCCCCTCCCACAATCTATGGGGAAAACACATACCTATGGCCTCTCTAGTAAGTGTGCGCCAATGTGCCCAAATCTACCCTTTTAGGCTTGATGACCTCAATCTGCTCTGGCTTACTAATATCATCTCTACTAGGCGACTCAATATGCTCATGAAATGGTGATGGTGAAAGAGACTGATCTGAAGATGATGCATGATCTGTGGGTTGCGATGGTGGAATGGATGTGCAAGGATGAGATGATGAAGGCACATTTTGAACATTCTGAATGCTATAGGATAAAATGCACGGTGTATGGAGAATTAAGATACCCTCAAAGGTCTTCCCAGGACTTTCAGTAAACTATAATATTATCTGCAACCGTCACAAATTTACATGCACGTTCATAAACAATAACTAACTATCAAAGTAGGAGAAGTAGATTACCTCAAGCCTCCATGTAGATTTGCTGGAGAGCACAATGCAGCTAGGTGGAAGTCCCCTGAGCCGGCTCCAGATCAAGTCCTACACATAGAAGAGACAAGAATAATCACAACATACACCTTTGATAACTAATACATGAATACATAAAAGAACATCTAGTTACACATAACTAAGCTACTCCTGCTAAAAGATATTGGACAAACAACTGAATGAATGATAGTACCAATACCATGGAGTAGACAGTACAACTGCAGTTCTATATTAATGTTGGAAGAGTGATTACAACCATATGTTGCATCAGCCTTCCCTTACCCCTCCAGCTTCTCTCTCTCTCTCCATTCTTGCCAACTTCTTATGATTTGAGACAATGCTCAACAATCAAGTATGTTATCCTTTCAAATTCTCTGACCTTTAACACCATAACCCTAGCTTTGCTTATGTAGCAATTGAGTTAGGGTTGCCAAGTTCCTCCTTACTTTCCCTAGGGTAAAAGCAATGAAGTTGCCATGCTTTTCAGCTCTTTCCCATTTGCCTCCTTTTTTGGGATTAGAAATTCTCCAAATAGGTCGAATTTGGATGTTTCCTTGCTTTTCTTGAGTAATTTTAGGAACAAATATCTAGATATTTATGAGTCAATTCATTCCTTTGACCGTTAGAACTTCACTAGGATTCACTAACATTGTTCCCATACTAGCAACTCGAGTTAGTAGGGTCACTAACGCACCCTTAGGCTTGCTAAGAAGCTTTATAAAGCAGGTTGTCAGTGCATAGCCAACGTTAGTGTGGAAACAAGACATGTGATTTTGGTCTTTGCTTCAGCTATCATGTCTTTCCCCTCTGAGTTGATGAGTCAATTTGTTGTATAACAGATGACCCCTAAAGTATGAGATCAAAGGCTACAACGATGGCCGAAATACTTTACTTTAACTATAATTTTCCTTCAAAAAGAGAGAGAGGATCGGAGCTTCGGGTGGT
>APFE030474998.1:322544-340955 GCA_000404065.3 Pinus taeda
CCAACTCTGGATTCAATGCCCATGACGACCAGGACCTCCAGCTCACCCACACAGGCTCATGACGTGTTATTGCATTTTAATTACGCATGACAGTTTGTTTATTTTCAGTTTTAGCAGCACGCATAGGATATCCTTCAGATGCCTATAAATACTTGCGTCTGCGTACGCTTATGTTAACTTTTAATTGCTGTATTTTTTACGAACTTGTTATAATTTTCGTGCATTCCCAAGACTCTGTTTTAATAGTGTTGTTCTAGCACTCTTGACTGTGAATTTCTGCACATGGAGTAATAGAAGCAGTGCTGTTTTGAAGCTTTCAACACTTTGAGTCTTCTTTGGGTTATGTGAATGGAGGGCCCCTGTTCATATTAGCCTTGTATAGTATTTTTTATGTTCAGCATTTCCTTTTCTTGACATATGTACAGCATAATTCACTTCATTTTAATTCATTTTGAATCCTTTCTTTTAAGCTGATCAGCATTGTTCTTTTGCAGGTTTTTGACTCGGGATTACTTGTGTGTTTATATGTTTGCTTTATATCTAGTGGTAGTTTCAGTTGAAAGATTCAAAGTTGTTGCCTTTTACTTTATTTCCATAGCTAATTTTTAGTTTTATTTCTCAAATCTGTCTGCTAACATATAAATGGTCTCTTACTATAAATTGTTTATCTTTTAGAGATCAGAATACTAATCACTTGCAGCTGGCTTTGGGTGCTTTCTAGACTAATCCTTAGCTACTTTCTAATCGTGCTTTACACAGTACCATGTGATAGAGGCAGAGAGTTAGAAAGAGCCAAATATTATCACTAGTCTTTAAAGTAGATTTTTCTCATTTTTATCATTTCTTAGACTTACCTTTAGCTACTTCTTAATTGTGTCTTACACAGTACTATGTGTTAAAGGCAGAGAGTTAGGAAGAGATAAACATTATCATTGGTCTTTTAAGTGATTTTCTTACCTTTTATTTGCAGCAGCATGAATGGTGTCTAATGCCATTAGAAAGTGGTTCTTTGCTTTCAGTTCATTTTAATTCATTTATTTCCTTCAAGTTTTCATTTTCAGCAAGTAGTTAGAAACCACTAATCACACACCTTCACTCATCTAGAATTCACCTTACACACACCATCACTCATCTGTTTATAAATACATCACTCCATCTTAGGAAGATAAATTAACCACAAAAAACACCCCAAACGACAAAAAGCTTTAAGAGGTTGCTTAAGTACATATAGTACACCTTCACTTCATCAGCTTACGAGCCCCGAGTTGACAATTAATGACATCAATTTAGGAACACTAAATTGACTAAACAGTAGGCACCTTGCCTTCATGTGGGCACGCGCAACATGCGCTCTCGCCCAACTCGCTCCAACTTCGATTTTTTTACTCTCCAAGTGTTTGTGGGCAATCATGGGCGCTTGTTGACCTTGGTGCCAATACGGGGCCTTGACAGGGGACCTTCCAAAGAAGTCATGGTTGTTTTAGTACAAGTTCTTGAGGTGATTATAGACATTTTGATTCATTTGACAGTTCAATCTCACTTCTTCGCTCTTATGAACATCATCTAATGCAATGAGGTGATGATTGACACTATGGTTCATTTCAATAAGTTTAAATCCCACTTCTTGACCTGTGTGAGCATCTCCAAATGAAATGAGCACAAAGTGAATTGCTTTTCAATCCTACTTCAACCCTATAAGCATCCATTAATGTAATGAGTGTTAAGTGAACTATTCAAGTTCAAGAGAAATAGCTCGCTAGTGAATGGCACTTATTGTAAATGGGTTACAATGAATGACTTGTATTAAACACTCCATGCATTGAATCCAAAAAAAATATATTTCATAATGTTGAAAAGTGGAAACAACCCACATACTTGAAAAGAAAATATTTGCAAGCAAAATTGTCATATTTGATGAGTTTAATTTCCAGCATTTTGGCATTAAAGTGGATCAAATTGGTTTAAAACAAGTTGCTAAAAGCTACGTATAATTCTAAGTAAAATTCAGAAAAACAAAAGTGGCTTTAAATGACCTTAGGAATATAAGATGAAATGGCTCAAATTGCTAGAGTTAAAATGATGAGATTTAATGAAAAATGCAACTTAATTTACATATAATAGGTTAGAAATTTAATTATACATATGAAGTTCAAGTCCAGACTAACGATGCATCAACCCCCATTGAAGACAAGTCTTTTCAAGGAGATAAGTCAAAGGCTAGATGTCATTGAATCATTGAAAGGATTGATCAAACAAAATTTAATGGAAAACATTGAGTACATGAAAGGTTCAACAATCTAGAAAGGTTCAGTAAGGGGTAGGGGAACCTAATTCAACATGATACAATTTGGATTAGATGTATAGAACAAGGTAGTTGTGGTACAAGATACTAACACAACATAGTATCAAGCATAGAGACAAGGATTATGTGCAAGACATAGTTGCAAGGTACGCAAGGTACAAGTGTAGGGCACAAGCATAAGAATTGAATATAAGTGAAGGTGCAACATAGAAGATTCTCTCAACCTTCCATGATCCACCTTTGATCAACATAACTTCACAAAGTATTCAGTGTTCAACTCCTCCAATGTTGAATGATAGACACAACTTCACAAAGTATTAGGTGTTCAACCCTCCTCCAATGTTGAATGATTGACACAACTTCACAAAGGACTTGGTGTTCAACAACCCTCCTCTCAACGAAACATCACAAAGGACTTGGAATTCAACAACACTGCTTTTAATACAACTTCACAAAGAACTTGGTGCTCAATGATGTTCCATCAAAAAGAAGATACAAAATCATATTATCACTAAACCTTTACGAAAGAGATGTTTGGTGTGTGGAGTATTAGGTGTTCAACCCTCCTCCAATGTTGAATGATTAACACAACTTCACAAAGGACTTGGTGTTCAACGACCCTCCTCTCAACATAACATCACAAAGGACTTGGAATTCAACAACACTACTTTCAGTATAACTTCACAAAGGACTTGGTGCTCAATGATATTCCATCAAAAAGAAAATACAAAATCGTATTATCACTAAACCTTTACAAAAGACATGTTTAGTGTGTCGATAAATGTGATGATTTTGAGAAGATGTTAGAGTTACTAGACTAATGGTTACATTTATGACTATTTATCTTCCATAAAAAATTAATATAAAATGATATTATTACTATAAAAGACATGTTTGGTGTGTCGATAAATGTGATAAATTCGAGAAGATGTTAGAGTTACTAGACTAATGGTTACATTTATGAATATATATCTTCCATAAAAAATTAATATAAAATGATATTATCACTAAACCCCATCAGGGTACAAAACGATATTATCACTAAACCTTCGGGAGGTATATATTTGGTGTATCAATAAATGAGACCATTTTTTAGACTAATGGTAATATTATGAATGCTTTGAAAACATCGAGAAGGATACAAAACGATATTATCACTATACCTTTAGGAGGTACATGTTTGGTGTAGCAATAAATGAGATCATTTTTTAAACTAATGGTAATATTGTGAATGCATTGAAAACATCGAGAAGTGGCATAAATCAAAATTTCGCAAAACCACCCAAGACAGTAAACAAGTGTACAAAATGTGTATACGTGTGTGATTGGTAGAGATAAGTGTACAAAAGTGTATACACGTGTGTGATTGGTGGAGGCTACTACAAGCACGTGTTTGACTGAGAATACTAACGGAGAGAGCATTGTACAAGAAGTTTTGAAAAAATTGTGCTTTTGCATCATTTATATTAATAATTTTTTCTCTATTTTCATACCGTGTAACGTGTGTACATGTTTGTGTTGGTAGAGAATACATAATGTGCGACATAGAAGACTAAGCGAGAGAACATTAAAAAAACAAAAAACAAAAATGTATGTGTTTTTTATAAAGAGTTAGGAAGAAAGAAAAATTATTATTATTGAAGTGTTTAATCCCACTCATAATCATTAACCAAAAGCATACGTAGAGGCCAATATCTTTTGGAGAGACAAAATTCCTATTTGCTCAGTTAAGAACTAATTCTCATCAACTCCGTTGTGAAACAAGGCGCTGGAAAAAGCCAAAGGAAGTGTGGGAGGAAAGAGTATGCATTTTTTGTTCTTCCAGAAAAGTGGAAACAGAAAAACATTTTATTTTAGAATGTGAGGCTATCAAAAACAACAGGGAAAGTTATGCAGATATGCTAGCAGCTAGCTCTTGGGATAATCTATTTAGCGAGGGTTTTGTCGAGAAGCTAGGAGCATTTATTGTGAAGCTTCATAGAAAAAGGGCCAAATACATCATGCAGATGAAGAAGCAATTTGTTCTATAAGCTATCTTTAGCCTCTTGAACATTAAAATAATTTATTTCTTCTTTCTTTCTTCCTAAATATTAATAAAATTCTCATTTTCTAATCCTCGGTTCGTGTGCGAGGCAACCGTCCTGCCATTGCGGCTTTGATGTTATGCTTCAGTTTTGATAACAAGCCATTCTATTCCAGCAACGATGTTCTGATTCAGTCTTGATAACAAGCCATTCACTATATGGTTAGAATAAGTGCGTTGTGATATTTTTGAGGAACGACCATAAATGTTCTAACTTTTAATCATATATGTAACTGCCCCATTTTATTGATTGAGAATTTTCTAAATCATAAAAAATTAAGAGTATAAAAATTGCGAGCTGAGTAGGTAAGCAATATTATTATATTATAATTGGAATCTGTCAAAAAAGAAACGGGTAGAAAAGATGAAATAATGCCAAGCTGCACCTAAGCAACATGCAGCCACTATTTTATAATCATAGCTGCATACTTTTGGCATCCTCCTGAGAAGATAAAATTATAAAATAAGTTCATTACAGCAACAGAACCCTTGTTTGAAAGCTTACCATGTTCCCATTCAATTGGAGAGCCTTCTGCATTGCCGCACTTTGGACCTCTGATACCCGCGCTTCAGGGTCTTAGTTGAATGGATGCTGAATATAGTCTTATTAGTAAGCATTGAACGGAATGTTTTCAATATCCTAAAGCCAGTAGTAAAACCATGTATCACAAGTTACAACCACGAAGAAAGAAAAACTGATGAAGCAATTCACCTGAAGAAATGAACCAAAGGTGTCCCATAATTCATGTTTTCTGGAAGACTCGAGAGCTGGCTAACCACAGATCAAATACACTGGATTCTAAGCAACCAATGGAGCTAGAAAGGTTCTAATATGTAAATTTAGAACGATGCCCAACGTGGAAAAGTTAATTTGACCAATAATTTACACGTACATAAAAGAATCATAAAATAAAACCAAAAACAATGATCTCTGCCAAGCGGCAGGGATTAACAAATACATACATCGACAAGGATATCAAAGGTTCCGAGTTCTTATAGAATAATTATGCAAGGAAAATTGACTTCGTCAAGATTTTGGTGCAAGCATTTACTAGAAATGTATCATACGTGCACGCCATCCTGCCCACCAAGTTTGCTAGCACCTTTTACAGCCAAATATAATGTGCAAAAGGCTTAAAATCAATTCAGGAATTTTGCATATTACAAAACATCACAAAGATGCTCAAATAAAATTAACCGTAAAAAATGAAGACTGTACAGTATCTTTATTAAATTGATGCTACACAGAAAAGACCGTGCTTATCCATCTACAAGATGTGATGATGACATCAAAACCACAAAAGAAATTTAGTATTTTACAAACTCCCAGCATTACTAGATGTTGCTTTAGTCTTTGATTTCGCCAAGTCAACTAAATCCTTAAACAACCTATCTTCAGCCTTAACTTGCTTACTGGGCACCGGTGACTGCTGCATATACGGAGAATTCATTTGATATGGATTAGGAGAATTCATTTGATATGGATTAATATTCCTCCCATCGTAGAGTGAAAGGTTTTGTGTCCCTCTCATCAGTTCATCCTGTGCACCTATAGAATACCCTGGCTTAAACTGACTAAATGCTGAAACGTCTTGTAACTGAAAATGTTGTTGTCCTGGTGTATTATTTCCCGGCCACCTGTTTTCCATCTGTGGCACATTCTCCATAGCTTGAGTATCCCAAGGAGCTGGTGGAAGACTGACAGGGCTTCTCTGCAGGCAGAATTTTAAGGATGGAAGTTTATGTTAACATTTAGAAACTTGGGCGAATTTCACTAGTCCATGATATGCCATCTATAAAATGTTTGATGGTTTTTCTGTAAAAATATTCAAACCTATAATAATTTTTTATAGCCTCTATATAAAATTTTAGCAATTTTTAAGGTAAAATAATTTTATATTATAAAATTTGCGCGAAATATTTTTTGAAAAAATGGAAATTAAGGAATTTTTTTTTTGGAAAAAGTATGGAAAATTAGCCCACTTGCAAATATTAACCCCTAAAATTTTCCCTGCTTCTCTGAGCCTGTACCTGCATGTTTTGCATTTCTGAACCATAGATAACAGCTTGCTGAGTTGGACTGAGAGATTGCCCAGATGGGCTTGTCCACTGCAAAGAATGACCAGCCTGATCTGCACGTATTCCTTGAGACTGAAGTTGTCCATATTGAGCTGAGGGCAACACCTGACCGGAGATGCTTCCATTTGGATGCAAATAAGGCTGCTGCTGCAACTGTGGTGGAGAGGTATATGTCTCTGCTGCTAACATGCCCTGTGGACTTGATAGTGAACTGAGTGAATTAGTAGCAGCCTGCTGAGCTACGGGAGATTGTAAGCTTTGCAAGGATTGCCCAGCTGCTGGAATAACTTCTGTAGGTGTTACATCAGTTGGTGACTTGTAATCTTCACCACTTAAAAGATCAATACTTGGTCCTGCCTTAGTAGTTGGTGCATTGATCTTCAGACCTGGTGGTGGAGGAAGCAATGTAGCAGGCTGAGTTTTTGCAAGGGTATGACCTTTTGAAGACCTGCAAAGCATAGGAATTATAATTACCTACCCTGCAAAGAACAAACAATTAAGTGTTGACCTTACAAATCATATTTAAGGGGGGCATATTAATGTTCCAAGAACAGTACCTACGAGCAAGCTGTTCGAGATTATCTTCCATTTCGTCTTCTTCAGAATTGACATCAACAAAAGGTGCAGAAGCTCTTTTCTTTTCTGGTGGAACCAATAATCCTGAAGCAATTGCATCATGTTTGCCAAGGATACGCTGGAGGTCATCATTCAATGCCAGTCCTTGACAAAGAAGCTCTTCATCCCTGTGAAATATATTGACATTGCATGATTCTCAAACCTTGTAAATAATAAATATATATACGGTTCACAAAACCCAAAATGTGCTTTGTTCATCCACAAAAGCAGGAAAAAAAATATTATATCGAAGTCACATGCGGAAAGGCAAACGCCTAAAAATTGTGTTCCGTTGTATTCTCGAAAGGCCCTATATAAATTTTATGACAAAGAAGAATAATATTACTATATTACAGTTATATAAAGAAAGGAACATTGACCAAAACTTTCAGAAATGTGAAAGTTGCTCATACGAAGTTGTGTTCACAAGTTGCACCACTCGCTGCTTGTAAGAACGGCATTGTTCAACAAGATCCACAATCACTTCCTGCTTGATACCCTGCAAAATAAATATGGAATCTTAGCATTAATATTGGCTTCATTTGAAGAGCTGTAATGATGTATGTGAGTGTGTGTAGAAACTCGAGAGGACACCCAGACAGACATACCCCGTTTATCTAAACAGAGATGTCTGGTATTGTCAACTCTCCCAAGTCTAAAATATATAGCTTCTTCAAAAATACCCCTTTCATTTTCTATATTTATTCCCTGAACAATCGTATTATCATTCAGCAATTTTACTCCTCACTAGACATGTTTAAGTAATTTGTGATTAAAATAGTATGATAATAAAAAAGCCAAGAATTAACTGCATGTTGGATTGTGTATTTCACGAGGATAATAAGGCAGCATGGAACTTTATGCCTGTATCCCATCTTATAATGGACTTAAACACTGTAAACTGGCAGCCTAAGTTGCTACAGGAAGAGGGAGCCAATGCAGAAAGCAAATCAGGGGGATTGGGGTGATTCACAAATTTGGGAGTTTAATTATGACAACATAGCCTGATATATTGCTTCTTGACCATACTCACTTCATTTTACTCCCTAGTTTAATTTTTGGATCTTATGAAGATTTGTAACACCTAATGGATCCATCATACAACACACATCTAGCTGTGCACTCTGCATATTGCTCCTCCACTTTACAGGATAGGATTGTATACTCCGGAGCAGCCACGCATGTGACAAAACACCAACACCTTCTCTATGATTATCAAATTTTGAAAATGTGTACTTTAAAACAATCATCTACTTCAGGTTCCCCGATTTTTTTTCATATATATTGTCCTTATGGTGAATCTGAAATATTTATTACAACAGCAAATACTTCAATTTTGCCTAGCCTTTTCACTAGGTAAGCTCAAGAAAATAGACACTGAAAATGTGCTTTAAGGAGAGATAACTTTCACAGCCCTTGGCACAATCCCGACCAACACAGATTTGGAAATTACTTTTATAATAGCAGATTTGTAACAACACTAAAATCGATTTCTACTTTCAACTAGGCATGCTAAACACATGAACTATGTTGCAGGAAATGTGGGACCCCCAGTATCAGTTGTGTCTCAGTACAAAAGCCCTGAAACACATTTCACCTTTTCGAAACGTGTTTTAGCCTGGTTGAAATGTGTTTCAGGAGCCATATCCCATGTCTTAGCATTTGTACATCATGTTTCAGCATTCGTATGGCACATATGAGGTGGTACAACATGCTTGTGTGGCGTGTGTGGGCCAAACACAAATTATTTGAAAAAAAACAAATATTTATAAGTGGGCCAGCCTGATCATTCAACCCTAGGGCAATGTTTTTGATTATATGCAGGCATTTGTTGAAGCATGATTTTCCTGGGCCTTTGGCCTTGGTACTCGCTCATTTATTCATGAATATATATATATATATATATAATGTTTCCTTGTTTCTTGATTTTTGGGGGATCACGTTTCCAGCGTGTTCCCATTTCAGATACATGTTTACATTTCCTCGTACCATGCAACTTAGCACATAATATTTCATCCCAGCTGCCAAATAAATCAGCTAATTAAAACAGCCAAATATACTCATGACAATGAGAAAGCAAACTCTGATTTTCAGATTTACAACATAAATATCTACCAAGGACTCTCCAAATTGGGCATTTTGGTCTTCTCTGGAAATGACATTTGATGCTTTCGGTTCATTGAATTTTATTTTTGTTATTGAGACTCATGCAAGTCCCCATCCAGGTGCTTCTAGGCCTCCTTGGTTACCATAGGATTCCCACTTCAGACGGGAAATCCAAAGCTCAAATGATGTTAGAGGCTGAAGTGACATGGCTTGTTTAAACAGGGACTATTCAAGGCAAGGTTTATATGCTATCATTTAACAATTTTGCTTGATTCATGTGGACTTGGTGAGTGGCGTAACCCCTCCTAGAGACATCAACATTACAGTACAATATCCTCTCCATTTGCCATCCATAATGACTCAGTTGGGAATCCTTACCTCGATTTATATGATGACACCATTCAATACTCGGTAGTGGACGAGGTCATCCTCCTAGGTGATATCACTGCCAATACCTGAGCCCACCAAATTCCTCTCCAAAATTAGAAAGCCGGCAAATTTGAAGAACTCGTGTCAGAGGGAGCAGCAATGGCAGAATGAATTGCAACCAGTATTGTCAGGATAACCAAAGAGCAGCTGCAGTGAAGTCTATGATTGAGCCAAGATGTGCTGAGTGCAGCTGGGCTGGGGTTCACAGATTCAGCTTGGGGATCTGCTAAGATAAGCAGCAAGCTAACAGCAGTACTGAAACAAAGTATATTGCCGGTTGCTTGGCAAGTTGTGAAGCAAGGTAGCTTCCGGATTGTTGATCAAGTGCGGAGACAACCGTGGTGACAGGTCAAAAGCACACGGAGCAGTGACGCTCCTATGTATTTCTATGATCAAGTTGGTTGCTAACATTCTCACAAAGCCTCTGTCCCTAGATGGCGTTGGGGTACTTCTGGAATAAGCTTGGAGTGATTAAGAATGTTTCCCTTGGTTGAAGGAAGTGTTGACGTTGTAGCAGGTATTGGCGGAGATTGCTTCCTTGGTCATGGGGTTTGACCTGAAAGCCATGGAGTTTGGCTGAAGATATTGGCCCTATAAGCATCAAGGCCGTGATTGATCTCTTAGGTCATTGGGTTTGACTAAGAAACCATGGTTTATGGTTGGAGAGATTGGCCCCTTTAGCATCAGAGGCCTGGATTGCTCCCCCGCTCAATGGGATTTTGACCATATTGCCACGGGGTTTGGTTAGTGCGTTGAGTTTGTGCCTTATAGCATCAGGCAGGGATTTACCATTCAATGACATATGATAACATGTGGGAATGGTAAATTGGCCCTAGGTTTCACAATGAGTCAGGTGGGGTTCCTAACAATTTTCCAAGTGATGACTTGTTGAGTTGGTGACCCTAGGACAAGTGGGTGACTAGTTCCTCCTTTGATGCTAATGTGGGGATGCTTTCCTCATGGTTCCAGAGTTGAACATGAGGTGGATGGATTCATCAACACAGCTGAGCTCATTCAGCCTTTTCTTGGAATAGAGAATTTTTCCACAAGAGAACATCTAAGGAAATCATTATGAATACCTCCCTAGCTAAGAGGGAGAGTTGGATTTTTGTAGCTATGGCCGGTCTTCATAATTGGTTTTAGCTCTTCAATTATTTAAGAAAGCACAAATATGTGTGTGGATTCCAAATCAGCCTCAAAAGAAGAAAATTTGAATTTTAAAACTTTTATTTTTGCCTCCAAACTTAAGGTCGGCTTCAAGTTGGCCCCAGTTAAGGGACACACCAATTCAGCCCATTCAATGCCTATATATTGGCATTCGTCCTCTCCAATTTGAGCATCCAATTCAGATCATCTAAGGCACCATTTGGATCACTTATGTTCATACTTGGGAGACGAGAGAAGGATGAATCTGAGGAAGAAGAGAAGGACGAAATATGAGGTAGACCTAATCCTCTAAGGAAGGCCAAATTTCTGAGACATGACAGACCAAATTTCTAAGGCTAATTGAGGGCAGTTTGACTTTGACCTAGATTTGGTTATTTGTTTGGTCAATTTGACTTGATTTGTCTAGAATATTCAGATTGTATTCCTTGTTCAAATGGACAAATTCTCTAAGAAAAGGTTGTTGGATTTTTCCCCTGGTTTGAGGTTCTCCCAAGACAAGTTTTGTGTCTCTTATGTTTGAACTTTGGCTATCTCTATTTGTTGAATTTTCTAAGTCTATTTGTTAGAAAATTAATCTGTATTATGCTGGTTTATTTCTTCTACTTGTAAATTCTGAACAAGTTATTTAAAACATTTAAATACCGAAATAAACACAATACAGTCACAACATCTACAGATCATCAGCTGAAAGAAAACAAACACACAAATGACACCGTTATTTTTGGACAAATGTCCCTGGAAAAACCCAATGCGGGAAAACCAATGCAGCTATTTTGAGGGTATATTATTATGTAGTATTTCCTTGAGTACAACTGGGTGCCTAACCGGATCACCCGACAGAGAAAAATACACAGCAGCAATACCTCTATATTTGGAAATAGGTAATCAAAAAACATGTCTCACGAAACCCTCTTCGGCGACTCTGAAGCTTAACGTTGGCCCTCCTGGCCTCTGTGTCAACGCCAAGACCCTTTGTGTCAGCCTCCTGCTGACCTGCATCAGCCCAAAGACCCTCTGTGTCAGCCTCCTGTTGACCTGCGTCAGCCCCAAGACCCTCTGCGTCAGCCCTTTGAGGCACTACGTAGCTTCTGGAACCCTCTGCATCACTCCAGCAGCCTCTGTGTGGATGACGCAGTCCCTCTGGCCTTTGCATTGCCTCCACTGGGCTCTGCGTGGCCTAAACTGGCTGCTGCTCTCGCTCTCTTTGCTTCTGTGCTAGTCTCTCAGTATTGTCTCTGCCTCTCTGTCCAGTATGCACTACCCCTCATTGCTGATCACTGATTCAACTTTGCTTACCAACCCTGCTCTAGCAAAATGAATGACTGAACACTCTAGTGTATCTTCCTCTTAAACTTTTCTCTTTGGTCCTTCAACAGCCGAGATTAAATCTCTAATCAACGGCTAAGATTAGATTTGGCTTGATCCATGACTTTTGGAACCTTCTAACCCAGTTTTATATTAATACCCATTAATATTTTATTTTTCCCAAGTTTAGACTTGGAACTCCATTAAAAATATTAATTATTTTAATATCTCCCAAACCAGTTAAAAACTGCCCAAACCATTTTTGGGTCTTGGAGATCTCATGTGCTTTAGCCTCTCCACCAATTTTCATGTCTAGAGCACATCCAATGCTACCCCAAATCAACACTCCCTCTTAGCAAGGACTGTGCTCTAGTAATACTCCTCACTGAGCATCACTCTGATTATCCAGCACCGGTACCTGTGTTGATATTAGGCCTCCCCGCCCAACATCCTCTACATTGTTGCATCGTGTACTGCTGCCCATGGCCCTGCCACTTCCACTGCTGCATTCGTACAGCAACTCCCCCTGCATCCGTGTTGTTGTTGTTCCATACTCCCAACACTGCATCTGCACTGCAACCCCCTCTCATCATGCTACATCGTGCTACTGCTAACTGCTACTGCACTTCAACTCGGATACTTAGAAGTAAGTAACTGATCCACCCAACTTCTCACATCCCTGTCAGGCTAGAAAAACTCTCGATGTTGAAGCTCTCTCTGTCACTAACAAGTGCTCCCATACTGACCTTTGCGTTGCTGCAACAACTCCCTGCATCTCGCACCTTGCACACCTCTCTGTGCCATCCTGCACTGGTGCAACACTCCCATGCCTCTCGCATTGTTGCAACCTGCTAGCCTCGTGCTGCCTAGGGACTCCTGCACTGTAGCACTCTCTGTCGCTTCATCCGCATCTGTCTCTACCAACATCTGCCAGTCCTGCTACTCCTCTTCGAGACTCCCGTAGCAAGGTATAATCCAAGAAGTTGGGTACCTCAAAGATCTCGCCCCTCATCGCCTGTAGTCCTCCTGACTACAGTTCGATGCGGCACATGAGCACTCATGGCACAATCGTCATCCTCCTTCAAGAAGTAGATCCAGGTCTTGCGAGAATAATCATTTGTAAAGGTGAGATAATATAAGTATCCTCCCAAAGAGTTTACGGGCATTATACCAGATATGTCGGAGTGGATCAATTACAATATATTTGTGGTCTTTCTATTACTTGAGGGGAATGTTCCCCTTGTAAGTTTTCCTTCGGCAGATCTCGGACATACAACTTCATGTTCTACTTTGAACTCGGGCATACCTGTCACCATCTGTCTCACATCGAGTAGGGCCTTATAATGAAGATGGGCAAACCTCTGGTGCCATAGTTCAAATTGTGGAGATGTGTCACAAGGCATGACTCCCAATGGACTTCCTCCAACTTCATACAAAGTGTCAACCCTAAACCCAAGAGTTAAAATATCTTTAAAATTTATTTTCCAAACACGTACCTTTCCATCGATGAAAATCATCTTGAATCCTTTGTCCTCCATGGCTAAAATGGACACCAGGTTCTTCTTTAGATTAGGAACATATATGATCCAGGTGGATCTTGGTGGCCACCTACCAAGTCCACTTGGACCCCCACCATTGTTTCTCTCAACATTGTAGCACAGTTTACTATTTTTAGCAGTTTTTCGGGTCCTAAACTTCGGGAGCCGTTTTGAGGCCCTAAACGACGTTTTTTGGAAAATCTGGGGCAACATGGGTCAATGTACCGATGTCGCCTCCCAAAGTGGTAGTGCTCGGATAGATCTTTCTAACGAGCTATTGTACACGTCAAATGGAGATCATATGCCAAAGTTACGACCCCGGGAAGTTGATGTACCAATTTACCCAAACGGGGCCCAAAGTTTGGCGTTTCATCTTCTAGGGTTAGGTTTTGGAATGTTAAGGGTTTTCCATTGTTTCTCAACAATAAATAACCCTTCGAGCCTCATTGTAAGACAGTTCAGAGGCATGTAGCCACCACATCTCTTCTCAGAGATAAGCTACCATCGCCCTAGCTGGTTTATTTCCCTTACTGTTTGTAAGCATATTTCAGTATTTTACTTTAATGAAATGAAGTATTATTTCCGTTGCATATCTATGTGTATGGTTATCTCTGTAATTTGTTGCGTTCCTGTTTAAGTCTGGATCAGTGGTATCAGAGCGGTCTGCTTTTTCTCTGTTTTTCTTTGCATGTCCCCAACGAGGTCGAGATATAAGGAGTTGGGGCTCGAACTGGTCGAACCTTTGCAAGACCAGCCTCGCAAATGCTGACGGCCTCCCATGGCGGATGAGAAGAAAGACGAGGAGGCAGGAGATCCTATCAAAATCTTGCTCGAAGAAGCCCTCAACGACAACGGAACACGATGATGGACAGCTTTGCCCAGATCCTTCAACGACTACCCAGAAGCGACGCATCGGCTTCCAGCAGCTACTCTGGAAACACCACGCCCTTTAAGGTACAAGTTAATTTTGAAATCCCCATATTCGAGGGTCAGATAGACGCAGATGCCGTAGATAAATGGTTAAATCTGCTAGAGGGTTATTTTTCTATTCATGAATTTTCAAGTCGAGAAAAGAGTGTTTTCGCTCTTCTCAAAGCAGCCCCCTACGTCAAGGACTGGTGGGAAACCTACTGCGAGCAGAATGATGAAAGTACTGGCTCACTATTTTCAGCCGCACCCACCTGGAATTCATTCCGAGATGCCATCAAGGAGCAATACTACCCTGTCGGAAGCTATGAGGACGAATACATAAAGTGGACCACGCTGCGGCAGGGAAGGAACCAAGCCGAAGTTCACCAATCTTTTCCATACCCTTCGCACAAAGTTGGGTATCAAGGATTCGGAGCAACATTTGATACTCAAATACCGCGGCTGCTTGCACAAGTACATCCAGGAAGAAATAGAATTCCTGAACCTCTCCTCACTCGGCACAGCATACCGATATGCTGTCAAGGTCGAACAGAAGTTTAAACAAAAGAAGCGAGACTTTGGGTCTGCGAATCCAAAGCAAGGGAAAGGTGCCCCTAAACCATAGAACAAAGGACAAAGCCAAGGCAGGGCAGCCCAAGACAACCCGCCAAAGCTACAAGCAAAAAACAGTGTCGCGAAGCCAAAAAAGGACACGGGAAAATGGTGTGAGTTCCATAAGAGCTCCACTCACAACACAAGTGAGTGTCGGGCCAAGCAGTCACTAGTGGCTAAGCTAAAGGTTTCAGATCAGATGCATGTTCTGACTCTGAGTCAGAACCCGACAAGGGGAATGACAAAGGGAAGCAGATCATTGATGTGGATCCCAACGCCACTGTTGCTACCGCCAAGATCCAGAAAAGTGAACATGAAGATCCAGAGGAGGAGGAGAGTCTCTTCCACTCCCAGATGTGGGTAAAAGGCTCCCCGCTACAGTTCATTGTTGCTATCGGGAGCCAAAAGAACCTCATTTCGGCAGAGGTTGTGAAGCAGTTGGGCTTACCGACCACAGCACATCCACAAACGTACATCATCGGGTGGCTTCACCAAGGACGGGATCTTCGCGTGAGCCAACAGTGTCGCCTTCCATACAACATCAAGCCCTTCACAGATGAGGTATTGTGTGACATTGCTCCCCTTGAAGTTTGTGATGTATTATTAGGACAACCATACTTGTGGAAGCGACATGCTGTGTATGAATCAAGGCCCCGTGCTGTTAGTATTACATTGGAAAATAAGTTGTACATGATACCAAAAGTAGCACTGCCTACCGCCATCTCTTTGATTACTGCAAAACAATGCAGTAAGCTCATTTCCAAAACCGGGAAATTTGTTTTCCTGATGATACACCCTCAAGGAAAGAAGAAGACAGTGGCCACGGCCTCCAGACAAGGCCCCTCTGCACGACAACTACAAATGGACAAGGTCGTGGAGGAGTATGAGGACATCTTCACCTCCCCCGCAAGGGTTCCTCTGCACTATCAGGTCAAGCACTCCATCGATCTGATCCCAGGTGCACCGCTACCCAATGGACCAATTTATCGATGCTCTGTTCTAGAGAACGATGAAATCAAGAGGCAGATTCAAGAGCTCCTGCAGAAAGGTCACATCCGTCCAAGTTCATTGCCTTGCGGGAGCCTGATCATGTTGGTACAGAAGAAGGATGGGACTTGGAGACTCTGTATTGACTATCGAGCACTGAACAAGATCACTGTCTATAATAGGTACCCGATCCCACGGATTGATGACCTCCTCGACCAACTAAAGGGGGCGAAATATTTCAGCAAGATCAAACTGAAGTCAGGATATCACCAGGTACCAATCGAACCCTCTGATGTGTGGAAGACTGCGTTCAAAGCCAAGGAGGGCCTTTTCGAATGGTTGGTTATGCCTTTCGGATTGACGAATGCTCCTGCAACCTTCATGAGGCTAATGGATGACATCTTGTAGCCATTCACCAACTCATTTGTAGTGGTATACTTGGATGACATTCTGATCTTCAGCCAGAGTTGGGAAGAGCACCTCCACCACATCCGACAGGTTCTCCAAAAACCGCGGCAACACAAGCTATGTGCCAATTTGGAGAAATGCACTTTTGGCATGACCCAGGTTCAGTATCTGGGATACTTTATTCATGGGGGGTGCATGTGGATCCAGCCAAGATCCAAGTCATTCGGGATTGGCCATCTCCAACCACTCTAACAGAGCTCCGCAACTTTCTAGGTCTTGCCAACTTCTACCGCAAGTTTGTATTGGGGTTTTCTCATATCACTTGGCCCTTGAGTCAAGTCACCAAGGGAGGAGCGAAAGCAAAATTCTTTTGGTATGAATCTCAACAGAAGGCATTCATAGAGTTTGTTAGCACTTGAGATTTCACCTCAGGCTGAGAAAGGCAAACCTTCAAGGCAACATCAAACCATTTCACCTCGTAGCTAGCCCTACGAGGTATGAGAAGGCTCTCTCGGGTCAAACTCGGTGGATTTTTCAATAGGATGAGTTGACCAATTAGAAACACTAATTTTAGGCTAGTAAACTGATAAGGAGGGTTGATTTAAAGTTTTTGGGGTTTTTGGTGGCAATTGGAGGGAGTGCAATTCAGGGTGCGGGGATTGAACTCAGTTTTTGCAGGTGGTTCTTTGGGGCAAGGTAGGAGTTTGTGCTGATGCTTTTAGCTGAGATGGGTGATCAAGGAGGAAAGAAGAGAAGCTAAAGAGGGCAAAAAATGAATTTGAATCCTCTCTAGACAGTGGAAAACATAAATATTAAACAAAATTGAATGTTGAGCATGGCATGCATGAATTCAAACTTTATCACTTCTTTTGTTTAATTAGCAGCAAGAGAATAAGAGATGGAACACATAAAAACACTTACAATGACAAGTAGGAAACACACCATCAACACAATAATCCACAAGAATCCACAATGAAGTCTGCAAAACCCTGGCCTTCCTTTTCCTCAAATTGCAGAGATACAAGTAAACTATACAATAGAGCTTCTCCCTCTAGAGTCCAACCATGAAAATGAGTAAGAGAAGGCATAATATAGAAGATCTAACTCCTTTCCCCACCTCTAGGGTCGAGCTCAGCTTCCTAGGAGCTGTTGCAACTAATTCTAAATCAATCACTAGATAATAGGCCATCACAACAACTTGCCTCTAAAACTTAGGAAACCTATCCATGCATTAAATATTTACCATTTACATCAAAGAGACTTCTAGAAGTGGTCAAGAAGAGTAAAAGTATCTAATTTCCATGAAATTTACACAAAAATCCATCATTTACATGCCTCAAAAGTCAACCAAGGTGAAAACAGTGTTTTGCTGGCCAAACTGGTCAAAACTGGCAAATTTCCCTGAGTGGTCGCGCCCCTGAGTTTGACTGGTCGCGCGCATTGGAAGCTCTGTTTGAGGGCCTTGAAGGTGTCCAAATCAGGTGCAAGATAGCTCGTTGGAAAGGTCTGAGAGTCTAATTTCCAACCCAACTGGAATTTTGGAATTTGGAGTTGATTTGACCCCTCAAAAGTCATTTCTCCCAAGGCAGCTTTCTGCAACTCAAAAAAGGGGCAGAAAGTCAAAATTTGCATGTATTTTGAGCTTTTGGGAGCCCAAATCTTCATAAAAATTTGAAACCCTTCCATAGGAAAGTGCATCTTTGCATGAAAATTCCAAAAATGTATAGTTTTCCCCATTCTGAGCTGTCCTCATGACTGGTCGCACACGGGGTGAGACCACTCAAATGGCCAAAACCTGTAAAATTCCCAAAAATGCCAAAAATGCCTCAAAATTCTCAAAATTTCTTGGGTTTGCTGCTAGGAGGAAGATA
>APFE030474998.1:340975-352629 GCA_000404065.3 Pinus taeda
TGACCAAATTTTGCTTGAAGACTCACTGAAATGACAAAATTTGACCTTGACACATCAAAATCACTTTGTAAGAGCATGTTTGATCACTGGAGGAAGGCTGGAAAGACTGACACTAACAGAGTTGAAAGATCGTCTCTGCACAGCACCAGTGCTTGCATTACCAGATTTACAACAATCATTTGAGGTTGAGACAAATGACTCTGACTATGCTATTGGGGCAGTCCTTACTCAACATGGGCATCCAGTGGCATATCACAGTGAACATTTTTAGACACAGTCCGGAGTATCCCACTTATGATAAAGAGATGTATTCCATTTTGCACGCCTGCCGACAATGGAAGCATTACATTTTGGGGAAGGAAACGGTCATCCACACAGACCATCGACCCCTGTAGTTCATACAGACCCAAGGGAAATTGCAGAATGATCGCCATCAGAAGTGATCTACATACCTACAACAATTCCACTTGAATATCAAGTATAAGAAGGGCAGCACCAATAATGTTGCAGATTGCCTCAATCGACCACCGATCATGGCATTAACCACCGTGCTTAACTCTTGTGGGCACGAGACTTCTAATTGGCCACTTCTCTACAAAAGCGACCCAGAATTCGACCACACATACTAGACACTCTTGGAGGGTCGGCATGTTCCAGATTTTCACCTCCAGGATGCCCTGTTATGCCACCTGGGTCACCTTTGTGTAACTTCAAGCGAGCGTGCCAAGATGATTTGGGAAGCACACTACAGTCGAGCTGCTGGGCATTTCGGGGTCGAGAAAACAGTGGCAGTACTGCAAAAGTATTTCTATTGGTCGAATCTTCGACAGGGTGTTGGGAAGTACATCAGATCATGTACTGCCTGTGCCATTGCCAAACCGACCATCAAGAAGCAAGGCCTCTATGCCCCGCTGCCTACCCCTAGTCGACCTTGGGAATCCATCTCCATGGATTACATGTCAAGCCTTCCTTCCACTAAGCATGGAAAAGACTATGTTTTTGTGGTCGTCGACAGGTTCTCGAAGATGGCCATTATGGCGGCCTGCAAGAAGAATATCACAGCAGAAGCCACTGCTAAACTCTTCTTTGAACGAGTGTTGGTGCACTTTGGGATCCCACAATCTATCATCTCATATCAGGACAGTCGGTTCCTCAGTACATTTTGGTCCAGTCTCTGGTCAATGTTGGACACCAAACTCACTAAGTCCACTGCCTTCCATCCTCAAACTGATGGCCAGACAGAGGTTGTCAATAGGATGATTGTGCACATTCTGCGTATGTACAACTCAAATCATGCACGCACATGGGACGAGAGCCTCCCCTATGTTCAACACAGCTACAACCGAGCTCTTCACAGCTCGACTGGCCACAGCCCTTTCCAGGTGGGCTTGGGATTCCAGCCGCTATGCCCCATTGATGTGGCCATGCCACTTGCCACTCACATAGATTCGGCTCATGTCCAGTCCGAAACAGACAAGGCAACCAGCTTCATTGAGCACATCCAACATATTCGCCAGCAGGTCCATGACATTCTGGAGAAATTCAATGCAAGTACAAGCAGCGACATGATCAACATTGGGTGCCACAACAAGTTTCAAGTGGCGACAAAGTCTGGTTTGCATTTGCAAAAGGAACGCCTTACTGGAGCCTATCGGAAACTGAGACCACTCCGATATGGTCCTTACACCATTACTAAGGTTGTGGGAGACAATGCATTTGAGCTCAACATTCCCCCATTCCTTGGCCTGCACCCAGTGCTTAATGTGGATCGCCTTCGACCATACTTTCCACCATTGCTAGACACATCCGACATCGCAGAACAGCTCACACCCATAGAATTAAATCCAGATTGCATGGAACAAGCTGCAACTGATCGGATCATGGACACACAGATAAAGAACACTCGCCAACAGAATATCCAACTGTATCGAGTTGTCAAAGCAGGCCAACTCCTTCACCAGAGCAAGTGGCTCACCAGGGACCAAGTTCAGCAAAAGTTTCCTCATCTCATGGAGGAACTCAACGCAACGGGAACCATTGCTTCCTAAGGGGGGGAGGAATGATCCAGGTGGATCTTGGTGGCCACCTACCAAGTCCACCTGGACCCCCATCATTGTTTCTCTCAGCATTGTAGCACAGTTTACTATTTTTAGCAGTTTTTCGGGTCCTTAACTTCCGGAGCCGTTTTGAAGCCCTAAACTACGTTTTTTAGGAAATCTGGGTCAACATGGGTCCATGAACCAATGTTCCCTCCCAAAGTGGTAGTGCTCGGATAGATCTTTCTAACGAGCTATTGTACGCGTCAAACGGAGATCATATGCGAAAGTTATGACCCCGGGAAGTTGATGTACCAATTTACCAAAACGGGGCCCACAGTTTGGTGTTTCATCTTCTAGGGTTAGGTTTTGGAATGTTAATGGTTTTCTATTGTTTCTCAACAATAAATAGGCCTTCGAGCCTCATTGTAAAACAGTTCAGAGGCATGTAGCCACCACATCTCTTCTCAGAGATAAGCTACCATTGCCCTAGCTGGTTTATTTCCATTACTATTTGTAAGCATATTTCAGTATTTTACTTTAATGAAATGAAATATTATTTCCGCTGCATATCTATGTGTATGGTTATCTCTGTAATTTGTTGCGTTCCTGTTTAAGTCTGGATCAATATAGTACTTCTTGCAAATGAATAGTGTTACCTTGATTCAATTAAAGGGTAACAATCCCTACTCCCTTCACGGGATAGGTGGCATTGTCTCCAAGGATGATCTCCGAGTTTGTCTCCTTTTCTATCAGGTTACAGAGAGCCACCACTGTCAATCAACCAATTTCCCAAAGTGTCCGGAGGAGAGGCAATGGATAGGGTCGATATAAGATAGTACTCGGTTTGCTTATTGTTAACAACATTTGATTCTTCATACCTGGAGTTTCTTGATTTCTTGGAGGGTCGACCATTTCCTTGATGTCCCGCATTCCTTTTTCCTTTGCCATTGGACCTGCCATTCCTTTGATCATTGTTCTTGAAGTTGCCCCTAGAATGATTGTGATCATCACCATGCAATGTGTCCCTTCTATTTGCACACTCCCTTACATAGTGACCAAACATATTGCAAACAAAGCACCCGCCCTTCCTTCCTCCCTTAGATCCAAGCTTTCCATGGAAATGACCTTTAGACCTTGCATTGTTCCTCCTTTTGGCATGAGCGGAGAATGCAGTGGGATTACTTCTATTAGAAGGCATTTCTTGCTCCACCATTCTTGTTTCTTCTTGAATGCATCTCGACATCATTTCTTCAAACCCTGAAATTTGATCATTGTTGAGTACGGTGGTTCTAAATACATATCACTCAAGTGCAAGTCCTCCAAGGGTGGTGAGAGTAAGTTCCTTGTCAGGAATGACTTCTCCAATCGAGAGTAGGTCATTCTTGATCTCAATAATCCTCAAGAAATAGGATTGAATATCCTCGTCTTTGCCCTTCTTAATATCCTTCAACTTATTCTTGAGAAATAGAATTTGATTAGCATTACTAACCTTGAACATGCCGACCAGCCTATCGTATATCTCCTTGGAGGTCTTCAATTCGAAGATGTAAGCCACCAGATGCTTGTCGATGGAATCCCTAATAATCTTCTTTGCTTTGACTTCAGCCCTATTGTACTTGGTCTTCGCAGTAGCCGATGCATTTGAAGGAGGTTCAGGGATTTTAGCTTGCACATAGTCCATCACTTCTTTTTCTTCGAAGGTCAAATCAAGAGACATCTTCCCTCCATGATGGTCAGATTTATGATGGAGCTTGTCTTCAATTGGGAAGTAGGATGAGGAACCCATTGAACCTTTTGTCCTTGTCCAACTGTCTTTGGTGATTGCTATTTCACTCTTGTGTGGGCTTCGTCTTCACCTCAACTCTGATACCATGTTAATTTTAGGCAACAATGGTATGTTCTATGCTTTAGAGCAATTTTACATCAATTTCTTTATTAGCCTAGTATCAATATTCAAAATAACAATCACATCAACATGACAGTAAAATGCAAATAGAACATAAACATAAACAGTAGAAGACAAGCCAAGACAAGAGGACACAAGATGAGGCACCAGCCAAGGACAAACCCCAATGTGGGGAAATCCTTGATCAAATCTTCTTTTAGTCTTCAATAGTTCAACGGAAAGAGAGTATAATTTACAAATCTGATAATTTATAACAACAGCAAAAGAGCCCTAACCAGAAAGGTCAACATTGATCAACAAGGCAGATTTGACCCTCAATAAATCGGCCAACTTCAGCCTCCAAACAGCGAGATAAAACAGCCCTCAAAACAGTGAAATTCAGCGTAGTCAAAATCTGGTCAAACAACCCACCTAGGGTCAGCCCTAGCTACAATCAACATTAAGCCTTGATTCTTGTGCCCAGAAATGCGACCTGCCCAAATAGAGATAGCCCTCACAAAAATGCAGTCAAAGGAGGTCAACGCATGTTGGTCAACGCTTGGTCAAAATGTCCAGAAATTCGATCTCCTGAAATTTCGCTCTACGGAAATTTCGGCCTCCTGAAATTTCGAACGTGTGGAGAGAGGAGTGTGAAGATGAGTGTGTCCAAATGAGGCTAAGTCACCTTCTATTTATATGCAACATTGATGATGAATAGACATGACTATTGGGCTTATGAGTTGATCCGAATTGGATCCATGAAGATTATCACAGTACCATGACTGTATCAAATCAGGTTAAAAACTTCGAAATTAAGAGCATAGAGTGATCAGGGAGACCTCTGGATAGTAACAATTGGCAGCCAGCAAGGAATGACAAGGACCTCGGTCAAAGCGCACTAACTGAGGCCCATGGAGACTGTGCAGGAGGCCAAACTGGCACTTGGGAGACCGGATTAAGAAAAGGAGGCCATTTCTGATGCGCGATTAGTGGTAATCGCGCATCGCTGGGCAAAACCCCTCGAGAAGGAAAGGCCCCGAAGCACTCAGTCAAATGGAAGCCGGGAAAACCGTAGGGAAAGCACTAAAGGCTAAAGGTGGGACCCGCGCTCCAAAACCGGCAGTATATCGAGGACACCCTTGGGCGGTAAGCAGATTTGGAGAAAAACGAGTGATTCCATTCAGCCCCCAACGCGTGGTAGGCGGATGAGAGAGAAAACCACCGCTCATTGCACGCTAACGGTCGAGCAAGTCAACCACGCAAAATGAGCGAATGTCGTCAGATCTGGGGGTTCTAGATCTAACGACTGAGATCGCGCCCGATGGAGGAACTGGATTTAACAGGGGATTAAGCCGCGAAAGAGAGAAGCTTGACGTCCGATTTGACCGCCGAGTTGGCAGATGACTCATTCCATGGTGTAACCGAAAAACCGAACCGACGAAGAAGAGCTAGCGCAATTCGCAAGAGGACAAGTGGCCACTCCCTGTGAGCCATTGATGATGACACAGAGACAAGGAACCCCAAGCGAGCTACAGCAGGCGATCCGATGGGGGCGGAAGAGGAAGCGAGCAGTCATGAAATCAATTGGCTTTAAGCCATGAACAAACACAGAACAGAACACACAGAGAAGAGAACGAAAACAAAGAGAGCGAGAGCAAAGAAAAAACAGTGAAGCAAGAAGCAGAAAGACAGAGAGCCGAGTTGTCCTAAGGCAGCATCGAGTAGACAGAAAGCTTGAGAGGTTCAAGCAATCCCTGAGAGGATCTGTCGGGAACTAAGCACCACATTGGGCTCTTCTCCTTAAAGACCAAAAAGGTCAAGAGTTGGTAAGGAAAAGAGTCTATGCACTCTAGTGGCTTGGGGGATCCAAGAACCACCCTGCCAAGCAATTCTATTTCAGGAGACTCAAATTTAGCTCCTCATTGTAATTCTCTGCTTTAAAGACACAATAAAAGAAGGCCACCACTGAAAGCTGGACTAGAGACGTAGACCTGGAGGATAGGGTGAACTTCTTATTAATTGTTGAGTTCTTGTATTTGCTTACTGTGTTTCTCTGTTGTTTTCCATATTTCCAGTGTCTGTGTATTTTGCAATCTGATTGATCCGTTGCCTAAAATAACATAGGCACACACCAGCACATGAGTCTGTAATACCTTCACTCATTAATAAATTAACTGAGGTCACTCAAGAGTAATTATCAGATCATGAGCCTACATAAGTTTGTTGGCCGACCTTGACAAATTGACCATAATCAAAATAAATTCATAAGTTCCTTTTTACACGTCAGAATCGAATGATCTCTAAATCAATCCTACACCTCTCGGAGAGAGGAATCCAAGAAAAATATCAACTGTCAGGAATAAGATGACTCATGTGGAGTTTGGCGCTAGTTGCCAATTTTAACAGAATTCGACCTCATTAGGGTAGTTCGAACACCTCAAGGAAGCCTATATATGAGAGAACCTCGACCTCATTTGAAGGAGTATACAACAAGTTCAATCAAGGACAAGAAGAATTCCATTGAAGCACAAGAAAGGCAAGGAATAGCTAGCGAAGAGAAGACCAAAGGAAGAAGGATAAGTGTTAGAGCACTGCTTTTTGGACCATCATCCTTCACACGTGTGAGATTAAGGCATCATTGTAACTGCAAGAAGACAAAATTGCAAACTCATCAAATGGAGCCGAAGTTTCGAAGCAAAGAGATCAAGGAAAGAGGTAGAGTAGCTTAGAAAAGAAGAGCAAGCCTAGCAAAGAAGAAAAAGATTTATTTTTACCCTAAAGACAATCACATGTGCGAATGTGCAATAACTACTAGGGGTCAAAAATTGCAAGTCTAGGGTGCCGAAAAGTTGCAAATTTGAAGGAGCCAAAATTTGTTGCAGAGAAAGAGGTGTCTGACTTGGGTTGACTTTGAGAGAAGCAAGTTCATCAAGAAGAGGTTTGACTTGATCTTGGAGGGGTCTTGGTCTTGGATCATAGGTCTTGGAATTCGTCATTTGAAGATTCTATAAGAAAAGAGGAATTCTTATGAGTTTTACTCTCAAAAGGAAAGGTTTTGGCCCTGGCTAGCACCCTACGTTTTCTGTCATTTTGCCTCTTTGATCTTAATAGTTTGGTAGTTGTTTGATGATAAGAACACAATAATAATCAAGTAAAATAAGAAATTAATTACAAGTACATCAAGTTAAGTAAAAGAACATCACAAGCAGTTTTCAAAGAAAGAGAATGTTATGTAAAAATTAGTTAGATTAGGTTTATTATTTAATTTTTAGTTAAATTAGACGAAAGGGCACGATCATAAGATCATGCCCTTTCCCTAAAGGGTGTCCATGGCAGTATATAAGCCAGGAACCCCATTTGTAATCAACATCATCTATCTATTCATCTTTTTAATAAAATATTTATGCATATATTGCTGCGTATCAGAAGATTTTTGTTTCATCTGGTATCGGAGCAAGTTGGTTCTCCGGCTGTACATTTGCTGACTCCGTTGTCCGCTGTATAGACTGTATTACCCCGCTGCTCCTATCTGCTAGCCTTCCGCACGTATTCATCACTGTTCCGCTGCCCGCCATTTCGCTGCATTGTATCGTGCCCATAGCACATTCCATCTCTGCCCACCGTAGCTTTCCCCAGCCCACGCTATTCAAGCATCGCAGTCCGTTGTCTTCTGCACACCCCCTCCCCGCGTCCATCCGCCCATCCGCTGTCCACAGCCCTATCCGATGTCCACAATCATTCGCTATCCGTCTACTGTACATTCTGTCCACTATTCCGTGCAGTGAACCCGCTGTCCATGCGATGATCTCTGCGGGCAGTTAAAACCATCCCGATTGCTCAAAAGACGTGACTGTGGCAGGTGGTTGGACGGTCAACTATAGAACGTTATTTCCAAGTATATATAACGATCGTCCAATATATATTTTCAATATACATAACGTTATATATATATATATATATGATAATATATTATCTATATATATATATAATAATATATATAATTAAATTAAATTTTATTTTAATAATTAAAGTTATATATATAGATAAACTTTTAATAATTAAAATTATTTTAATTAATTAAATAAACAAAAGAAAAAATAAATAAAACAAAACAAACAAAAAAAATTAAGTTGCCAGATAAATACACACCCCCGCAAACCCGCTCAATGTCGACAATGACAATAGCGGATTTCCAAAAAAAATTGTTGGACTCGGAGAATAAGATAAATAACAACCATGATGAGGTCAATAAAAGATTAAATGAATTCCAGATCAAGCTTGGGGAGCACGCTGATGAAATCAAAAATCTTCACGATACGACAAATCGAATAGAAATAAAGATGGAAAATCAACATGTCCAAACAGAAGTAAACATCAGAGATGCCTTAATAACGCTGAAACTTCTGTGTAAAAGGTCGAATTGTACACCCGAACAGCTACTAAAAGAAAGTGAAGAGAATCAAGAACACATCTCATCAGATTCTCATGAAAATGTTGAATCCCCAAAAAAATCAGCGACACCCTACCAAGAAGCGAGTAACACGGTTTTTACAAACAAGCAACTTTGGGATACCTTTACTAATCAACACCCTTTTTTCACTCAACCAATAACAACATACCAGCGAAGGGCAAAAGTCAAGATGCCTAAATTCGATGGAAACGAAAAAAACAATGTTGCATGGACAAATAAAGCAGAAGAATACTTTGAGATATATGACATCAATGACGATGATGAAAAACTCAGGCATACATCCATGAAAATGGAAGGAGAAACATATAATTGGTATATGTGGTGGAAAAAAAACAACACACGTCATTAGCTGGAAAAAATTTAAAGATGCCTTCTTTAAAAGATACCAAGGTGTAAGAGAAGAAGAGTTCTTTTCAAAGCTCATCAAGTTACAACAAAAAGAAAGTGCGGATGAATACACTCAAGAATGGGAGACCTTAGTAACACGAGTACCTGGGTTATCAGAATCTCGTCTAATCCAGTCATACATCTCAGGACTCAAAACCCATTTACAAGTAAAACTTGAGATGCATGACATTTCATCAATAGAAGTAGCAAGACAAAAAGCAAAAACAGCTGAAAAGAAATTCGAACAAATATTTTGGTCAAAACCCGAAAAAACATATTCAAGGCGAAGAACACCTCAGTATGCGGACGCAAAAAATACAAGATATGTTCCACCACATCGACGTGATGATGATAAATCTAATGTGGAAACGCAAGGGTTAAAAGAGGGTAAATGCAAGCGTTGTGGTGAGAAGTGGGACCCCAAGCATAGGTGTGTTAAAGGAAAAGAACCAAAGAACCTATATAATTGTGAAGCAACCAATGATTCATACAGTGAAGATTTTGACATGGAAGAAACAGAAGATGCCCCAGAATTCTCACCAGAATTAGATGACGAAAGTATTCCGCAAGTGTCATTATCAGCCATGACAGGTATATCACAACCTCAAACCTTAAAGTTAAAAGGACACATAAAGAAGAATAACGTAGTGGTTCTCATCGACTCTGGTAACACACACAATTTTTTAGATGCAACCATGGCAAAGAGACTCAATATTTTTTCATTTCCTTTACCAAACATGAAGGTGGTGGTCGCTGACGGTAAGAAGATTGAAAAGGTGGGGAAATGCCATAAGGTTAAATTACAGATTCAAGACTTCAGTTTAGAGTCTCCGTTTTTCACAGTACCATTAGGAGGAGTAGATGTAGTCTTAGGTATCCAATGGTTACGAACTTTAGGTACTTATGCCGCCAACCACCAAGTACAGTTTATAAAATTCAAATGGGGAGGTCAGAAGTACATATTACACGGATTCCAAGCACCAGAAAATCAAATTGTATCATCATCACAGATGATGAAGATGATTCAAAAGGGAGCACCCGCTTATGTAGTACAATGTCATCAGATAGAAATGTTATCTGCAAATATGAGCAGTGAAGACTCACCAGAGATACAAGATCTAATTAGCAAACATGAAAAGTATTTCAAGACTTACCTATGAAGATGCCGCCTGATAGGGAAATTGAGCATACAATAGAAGTCAAGGCAGGATCAGACCCGGTCAACATCAAGCCATACCGATATCCACATCACCAAAAAACAGAAATCGAGAGATTAATCCAAGTCCTCTTAAAGTGTGGAATCATCTCGAAAAGTAAAAGCTATGTTGCAGGAAACGTGGGGGGGAGGCCTGTTTCCGGCTGGAGACTGGGACAAAACGCAGAAACGCGTTTGGTACGGCCGTGAAATGCGTTTCCGGCCGTACCACCACGTTTCCCGAAATGGAAACGTGGCTAGTACGGCCGAAAACGCGTTTCACAACCGTACAGCCCACGTTTCCAAAAAATCTTGTGTTTTTTTTATTTTTATTTTTTTGTTTTTAGGTTATCTAGTGGGTTCTAGAAGCCTGTCTAAACTTATAAAAGAGAAGTTTGTCTCATTCTCTCATCACACTATTCAGCAAGTCGTTTCTCTTGGAGACTGGCAGTTGTTTCAGCTAAGGTGTTTTGAGCAGTGAGCAAAGTGGATTTCAGCAGCAGGAGAAAGAGATTTCAGCAGCAAGAGAAAGAGATTTCAGCAACAGATTTCAGCAGCAGCAGATTTGGCTCAGCTACAGCCATATTTCTCCTGTTTTCTGGCATTTTGGGGTAGTTTCAGCCACAGAAAATTAATTTGGGTAAGCCACATTCATTTTGTTAGTTTTTTCTAACTATTTCTTCAATTTTTCTAGGGTTTATGCAACCAGAAATATGAAATACGTTTTTTATTTATAGATTTGTTTTTTAAATTTATTTTTGCAGCAGATTTGGCTCAGCTACAGCCATATTTCTCCTCTTTTCTGGCATTTTAGGGTAGTTTCAACTACTGTTGATAATATCGGCGATATTCGAAAATATCACGATATTTTCGGCAAAACCACATATCGCCGAGAAAATATCGCGATATTTTCTGTTTTGAAAATATCGCCAAATATCGGAAAATATCGGCAAAATATCGGCTATATTTAAAAATTTGAAAAAATTATTTTTTATGCTTGCCGATATTTGTCGATATTTTGCCGATATTTTCGCCGATATTGCCAATAAGATATTTTATGGACCCTCGCCGATATTTTCTCGATACCGATATTATCAACACTGGTTTCAACCACAGAAAATTAATTTGGGTAAGCCACTTTCATTTTGTTAGTTTTTTCTTACTATTTCTTCAATTTTTCTAGGGTTTATGCAGCCAAAAATATGAAATACGTTTTTTATTTATAGATTTGTTTTTTAAATTTATTTTTGCAGCAATGGCTTCCAGCCAAAGTGTAGCTTCAAGTTCAAGCCCTAGGGCCAACCTAAGGGTTGAATATTATCCCCTTTGGAGGCATGTGACGAAGCTTCAAAGATGTGGAGGTGGTGGCTCATGGGAATTGCGACGCAATCTTTGCAATAATACGTACAAGGGCTCCTACCCAAGAGTGAAGGCACATCTATTGCATGGAGGAGGACAGGGGGTTTCAGGTTGCACAAAAACAGCAGATCCATTGGCAAGGAGGGCATATCAAAGAGAGCAAGATGAGGTGGATGGTAATAAGAGAAGGCATGGTGACCTTACTCAAACTCCATCTAACATTGAGCCAAGGATTGTAGCTGAAGCAAGAAAGAGGAGAGTTGGTCACACTGAACAACATGAACAACCAACACCCAAAAATACCAAAGGCCTAGGGGC
>APFE030474998.1:358868-383409 GCA_000404065.3 Pinus taeda
ATATATATATATTCGTGTTTTCCCGTTTCCAAAATTTGGGGAGGTCGCGTTTCGTATCGCTTCCCGTTTCGGAAACTCGTTTTCGTTTCCCCGTTTCGTGCAACTTAGAGTAAAAGTCCTTACGCTGCTCCAGTGGTGTTGGTAAAGAAGAAAGATGGGTCATTCAGGCTATGTATTGACTATAGGGGCTTAAACAAAATAACAATTAAAAACAAGTTCCCAATCCCCTTTATTGACGAAATGTTAGATGAGCTACATGGCGCAAGGTATTTCTCAAAATTGGACTTAAGATCAGGCTACTATCAAATTAGAATCAGATTAGAGGACATACCAAAAACGACATTCCAAACACACGAAGGTCACTATGAATTTAAAGTAATGCTGTTTGGATTAACCAATGCACCAGCAACGTTTCAAGCAACTATGAACGAATTATTTCGCCCACATCTTAGAAGGTTTGTATTAGTATCTTTTGACGATATTCTAATTTACAGTAAAACTTGGAAGGAGCCCTTGCAACATTTGGACAAAATTCTTACACTACTTAAAGAACACCAATTTTACGCAAAAAAATCCAAATGTACCTTCAGAAAGGAAGAAGTAGAATACCTTGAACACATTATATCTCATGAAGGCATAAAGGTGGACCCTAACAAAATCAAAGCTATAAAAGAATGGACCAACCCTGCTAATATATCCAAGCTAAGAGGGTTCTTAGGTTTAACTGGATATTACCGAAGATTTATTAAAAACTATGCACATATAACTACACCTCTAACAAATCTTTTAAAGAAGAATTCGTTTCTATGGGATGAGGAGGCAAAAAGGTGTTTTGAAAAATTAAAGGAAATTATGTCTAAAGCTCTCGTATTAGCAACACCAATTTTTTCTAAACCATTTATCATTGAGTGTGATGCTTCCGGATTTGGTATAGGTGCAGTATTAATGCAACAAGGACATCCAATAGCTTTTGAAAGTAGGAAGCTCAACAAAAGAGAACGCCTCAAATCCACATACAACAAGGAAATGCTCGCTATCATGCACGTACTAGCTAAGTGGAGGCAATATCTTTTGGGAAGTAAGTTTTCTATTCGAACAGACCATAACAGTCTCCAACATCTCCTTCAACAAAAAACACTTTACGAAGAACAACAAAAATGGATTGAAAAAATTGCCGCTTTTGACTTGGAAATAATACATAAAAGAGGTAAAGACAATGTAGTAGCCGATGCCTTATCCAAGAAAGATGAAGAACCAACACTACTTGCAATTTCGGTTGCTGTCCCAGAGTGGCTTAACGAAATTCGAAGTGAGTATTCCAAGGATCCTGAAATAACAACAATAATCAATAACCTTCCCAATAACTCAAAATTTGAGTGGAAGAATGATATCCTATGGTATAAGGGAAGAATATGTCTAAATACAAATTCCAAGTTGAAGTTTAAGATACTCAATGAATTACATGAGTCACCGTCAGTTGGACATGTAGGATTCTTTAAGACTTACTACAATGCATGTCAATCCTTCTTTTGGAAGGGAATGAATTGTGATATTCAAAAGTATGTAGCAGAATGTGACACATGTCAAAGGAATAAAAGTGAAAATATTACGACACCAGGATTACTTCACCCTTTAAACATTCCAAATCAGAAATGGGAAGAAATCTCGATGGACTTTATCGAAGGATTACCAGTATCTGAAGGCAAGGACAAGATTTTCATAGTAGTCAACAAACTCACCAAATATGATCACTTTATGGCAATAAAGAAGTCATACTCAGCAAAAGAAATCGCTGAAATATTTTGCAAAAATATATATAAGTTACACGGTTTTCCGAAAGTCATTGAGTGATAGAGATGCCAAGTTCAAGGGTAATTTCTAGAAGGAATTGTTCAGCCATATAGGAACCTACCTAAATATGAGTTCCGCTTATCATCCTCAAACAGATGGCCAAACAGAGGTTGTCAATAAATGTTTGGACTCTAGAGGCCTACCTACATTGCTACGCTACAGAAAAACAAAATAAGTGGGTTCAATGGTTACATCTTGCTGAATGGTGGTATAATTCCACTTATCATACATCAGCAAAAATGACGCCATTTCAAGCTCTATATGGATATGAACCCCCGAAATGGAAAGATCTAGCTATTGTCCAGACAAATCTACCTGTTGTTAAAGATCAACTAGAAGAAACCCAAAAAATCGTCCAAATATTAAAAGAAAAACCTAAGTAATGCAAGGAATCGTATGAAGCAACAAGCAGACCGTAACAGAACCGAAAGAGAGTTTGAAATTGGAGAATGGGTATTTGTTAAACTCCAACCATACAAACAATTATCCTTAAAACAGAAAGGAAAAAACAAATTGGCACCAAATTTTTATGCACCTTATCAGATCAACAAAAAGATTAACCAAGTTGTGTATGGTTCAAGTCTTCCGGAGACAAATCGTGTCCACGTCTTCCACGTATCTTGCCTTAAAAGGGCACTAGGTAACAATCAAACAACGCAAACAACACTTCCATCCCTAGATGATGAAGGAAGGGTCATTTTAGAACCAGAAGGTATTTTGTCTACTAGAGAAAGAAAGCTTCGATATCGTACTATCAAAGAATATCTGATCAAGAGGAAGGACTTACCCGAAGAAGAAGCTTCTTGGGAGAATGAAGCATTTTGTCAACAACATCCGTTGTTACGTATGCTTTGAGGACAAAGCATTCTTTCGAGAGGAAGGCAATGTTATGTAAAAATTAGTTAGATTAGGTTTATTATTTAATTTTTAGTTAAATTAGACGAAAGGGCACAATCATAAGATCATGCCCTTTCCCCAAAGGGTGTCCATGGCGGTATATAAGCCAGAAACCCCATTTGTAATCAACATCATCTATCTATTCATATTTTTAATAAAATATTTATGCATATATTTTTGTGTATAAGAAGATTTTTGTTTCAGATAAATCACCCTAATCTAGCTGCCCTTGATTTCTCAACAGTAAGAGCATTCAAGAGAGAGGAATGAATTCATTTAGGGAGAGAGAGTGAGAGAGGTATGAGTGCCATCAAAGAGAGAGATATAGATGAGGTGGATTGATTGCCAAGTAGGAGAGGTGACATGTATTTCTCTTTTAATAACATTATTATGGCATCATAAAGATAATCATAATAATATTAATAATATTGATGATTAAAATAAAAGTTAATTAATTGAGATTGATTAAGGACAAGTTACGTGATTTTCCATCATCTATATATGATTACGAAATGATGGAAGGTGATTTACTACTTTTGGAAAGTCATGGGTGCAAAGATAAACATGATTTTCTATTTTTTAAAAGTCACTCTAGAAAGTCAGAAATGAAATTTTATTCAAGGAAATTCATCCCATAGCTGCCAATTTTCAACAAATACTACTGTTTCCAAGATTATAAGCATTCAAGTCATTATATACATAATCCAAATTTATCCAAGTCTCCTTAGAGGTTACAAGTCTGCTTGATCCGAGCTCTTACAATTATGTGAATACAATCGACCAATAGCAGAATGATACAATCTAATTAGTAGCAATGATACAGTGACGTTGAATTACATTGGCATGGTTTCATATGGAAGATAGGTAACTCGGCCGAAGTTCACCTCAGAGAGCCGCAGCACTAGGAGACCAAACAAAGAGAGAGCAGGTTGTTCTTCAGACTGTTTTAAAAGTAAACGAAGAAGGAGACTTAGGGCCGAGTTTGTTTGGAGTTGTTCTGGGCATAAAAGGAGCAAATTTCTCCTCTCTGTAATAGGCCAAAATTTCTGTGAAGTTGCAGGATGAAGATACCAGGTTTTGGGAGGCCGAGTAGTCCTATAAGGCTACCAGATTAGGCAACAATATGTGGGAACAGCGCAATAAATAAGGGTCTCTGGGTGTGGGAATTTGTTTGTTTATGTAGGTACAGTGTGCCCTAAATCTCATAAATTGCAAACCTTACTTGATGTGTTATGGAGGGCTATTAGCAGATGGTTTCAAGGGAGAGGGAGCAGGATTGGGTCCAAGTATTGGATTGCGTCCAAGAGAAAACATCAAGAAGAAACATCTTTGTGATTGAACCGGAGCTACAGAAAGCCTAGTGAAGATAAGGAGTAGGTATGTTTTACGTGGTTCTTCTAGTGACTGTTGGGCTGTGTAGGAGAAAGCTGCCAGAAAACAAAGGAGGTGTATTCTGGGTGTGTTTTGTGCAAGACTTGATGGTGCAAACTTCTCTGAAAGCATGTCGAAGTTTTCTGAGCTGATAGAGGAGGGACCAAGCCCTAAATTTGGGCTGGTCTGATGTTTGAACTTTGATCAGGCTAGAATAGCAGTGCGTATCAAGCCTAGAGATAGCACAAAAAGAAAGAGACCTGTTGAGGAGGATTTGTGAAGGTTTGAGGACAGAGTTAAGGCAGATATAAGCCCTAACCAGTGCCACATTAGACTTCAGAACTAGCACAGCTCAAGACTTCAAGAAGCAGCAAAAGGAAGCTAATTGAGGTATGTATGGTGATGTTTGCTAACGGATGTAAGTCCTATTTTAGGACAGTTTGGGAAAGACACTTGCGGACTGTTTAGAGGATAGCAAGAAAATCTCCTTGTGAGCCCTAAGTACAGACTCAAGAAGGTCAGTAGGTCTGCTTGGAGAGGCAGATCTGTGAAAACCCTAAGGATAGTGAAGCAGTAGACATTCACTATCAACTGAGTTGTATTTGTGAAGATCTTATGATAGAAGTCTTGTAACTATTGAAAAGCAGATTGATTGGTGCCCTAAGGACTGACAACAATAGGATAGTTAGAGGGCTAAAGACAATCATCTAAAGGGGCAGTTGGAGGACTCATAAGAAAGTTTGTTTGAAGATCCCGGGAGTTGGCTATTTTGGAAAGGATGAGAATAACATCTAGAAGGCAAAATATTTGAAGTTGTGTTGATTGATAGAGACTGATTGGAAAGGTCAGCCAAGTTGTGGATTGGCTAACATTGTGATAATCAATCTATTGAAGAAATTGTGTGATGGACTATCTTCAAGGCAGAAAGTGGTGAGGGGAAGACGATGTAGGTGAAGACCTCAAGTACAGGATAATGATATGTTAGGAGGTAGAGTTGGAGCCCTTGAAGTTGCAAGGTAAGCAGTCATAAGTGGTAAAAGGGATGGTAGAGGAAAGCTACAATTACAATAGTTGATGCAAGAGAAGTATGAATACTTCTAACACAAGTCGAGGCTTATTGATAAATTCTCCCTGGTTTAGAGGGAGTGAGCATGGATTCCTCCTCTCAAGTTGAGGCGTAAGGTTGGACACTGGTTCTCCCTGTGTCATGTGCTAGGCCAAAACTAACAGTCATAAGTCTAGTGCATGCATCACGGATAGGGAGAATGATGATTTGAATTAGCTTGGTTCTCCTTGTGTCAGGTACTGCGATCGATTAAGACTAATATCCCAAGTCAAAATACATTGACACAGATAAGGATAATGGTGGATTGGATAAGCATATTGGATAGACATTTTCGAGTCATATAATGTGATGGATTAGGATGGAAATCCTAAGTCACATAGACCTGCATAAGAATGGTCCGATGGACAGACATTTCCTTGAGGGAAATGGTCTAGTGGTAGACATACACCGGGTATCCTAGGTGGAGTATGTACCATGGTGAGGTGGTGTCCTATGGAATCCCTCCCAGCATTGTGCTCTGATCTTTTGAAAGATAGAGTGTACCTTTCAAGGCCTTGGTAATGTAACAATGTTGACTATGATGATAGTTTGATGCTTATCAATCTGGATCCCTTCTTATGAGAATATTTCAACTTGAGATGGACCTATTGAGTCATTATGAATACCTCCCTAGTTAAGAGGGAGTATTGGAAAAGTAACTAGGTTTGGTCTTCATATTAATTTGTATTTTATGTAAATAAAGAAAAAGAATTTTATTCATTTCAAGCATGGGTTTCATGCTCAAGTCTAGGTTAAGCATGTTTTTCATGTTTTTAGGGATTTATTGAGTCAAAAATTTGAAATTGAGTCAAAGTCCATTTGAACTCTTTATAAGAAAAGGAAAAGAAAATTTTATTTAATCAAAAACAGTCAAATTGACCTCCATAACCAAGTCAGCCCTCCAAATGGTCAAGTCGGCTCACTCAAAGGAACGTGTATGTTCATATGTGAGAAGAACTATATATATGCATGAATCCTCCACCAAAAAGTAAAAAAAAAGTTCATTCATGTTCTAAAGTGTGAAGCGAGTTTCATGGGAAAGAATATGTGAGTTTTTTGTGGGAGAATAAGGCCGAAGTTTGAAGGACAAGTTGCAGACCTCGAGTTGCAGGATGGAAAGACAAGTTGTAGACCTGTAGTTGCAGGATTGAAGGATGAGTTGCAGACCTAAAGTTGAAGGACTGAAATCTTGACTTGAAGCAGATTGACCATCTTTGACTTGGTAAACGTTGACTGATTGAAGAAAGTTTTAAAAGGGCTCACTTGATTCTTGGAGGAGGTCTAGGTCGTTGGGCATTGAAGGTCTCATTTTTTATCTGATTCTATAAGAACAATATTGTTCGGGTTTTCCCCAAGTTGCCGGGTTTTTCCCTGGCATGGAGCCTACATCTTGTGTCTTTTGTCTCTTGTGATCTTCATGTTTACCTTTTTGATAATTGCTTGATGAAAGAGAACACAAATAATCTAATAATAAGCCAACAAAGTTCACAAGTAATTATCATGTAAGGAAAATCAACCTTTACCTTGATTTTCCAACAAGATCTACAAGGAATCCTCCACCAAAAAGTAAAAAAAAAGTTCATTCATGTTCTAAAGTGTGAAGCGAGTTTCATGGGAAAGGATATGTGAGTTTTTTGTTGGAGAATAAGGCCGAAGTTTGAAGGACAAGTTGCAGACCTCGAGTTGCAGGATGGAAAGACAAGTTGTAGACCTGTAGTTGCAGGATTGAAGGACGAGTTGCAGACCTAAAGTTGAAGGACTGAAATCTTGACTTGAAGCAGATTGACCATCTTTGACTTGGTAAATGTTGACTTGATTGAAGAAAGTTTTAAAAGGGCTCACTTGGTTCTTGGACGAGGTCTAGGTCGTTGGGCATTGAAGGTCTCATTTTTTATCTGATTCTATAAGAACGATATTGTTCGGGTTTTCCCCAAGTTGCCGGGTTTTTCCCTAGCATGGAGCCTACATCTTGTGTCTATTGTCTCTTGTGATCTTCATGTTTACCTTTTGATAATTGCTTGATGAAAGAGAACACAAATAATCTAATAATAAGCCAACAAAGTTCACAAGTAATTATCGTGCAAGGAAAATCAACCTTTACCTTGATTTTCCAACAAGATCTACAAGGAAGCCTCCCTTGTGTTTGATCGTGTCCATCACTTAAATGAGGGGAGTAGTTAGTAAGGTAAAAGTGGTCACACTACCATTGTTGCACTTTGTCTAGGTCATCTAGTGAGGCCTTGTATAATGTGTTATATTTTGTTGTAACAAAGCTCAAAGCATTCAACCTCTAGAGGTATCCCATCAAGCTTTGAATTTTATTAATTTATAGACTATGTCAACTATTTTAATTTTTCTGGAAAAACTAAGCACTCAAACACTACAAAAAGCCCACCAAGCTCTGGTTTTTAATAATTTGTCAAATACATTGATTATACAGTGTCATGAGATTTTGTGGGGCGACAATGTCAACATGGCCACCTTCTACGCAATCATACATTTCTCTGATGTTAGTTTTTGTAGCATCGGAAGTGTTCTAGCCACGATATTTTGTAGAGAGGCTAGAACACATAAGATATCCAAAACCCAAAAATCGTTTCTGGAAATTCCACCTAGAGACGACTTAATTAGATTATTAGTCGTATTTTAAATATTTCCTAAGTCTAAACTTACGAAATATGACTAATTAATCAAACTTAATTAAGTCATGGTAAGAATGTTCTAGAAAAGTACATGGAACGATTTCTAGTTAATCCCATCCATCGATTAAGATTTCATCGTGGTCATTGAAGTCTCAACGGAAGATTATAAGAAGAAGTCGATGGGGCTTGGAGAAAACACACCAAACCAGTTGAGCATTTGATTTTGTTGGGAAATCGATCTCCAGAGTAGCAACATTCAGTTGTCGAAGGTGATTCAGTGAGTTCAAAGCAGTGACAGGGGGGCAGAGATAGTGAGGCCAGAGGAAGCTTTTCCAGTTCCAGCGAGTACATTGCAAAGAGGTAGTGACTGCCACAGAGAGGCAGCACAGAGCCCTCCAAAGGAGATTTCAGTTTTGTTGGGGAGAAGTCGAGACTCAGGGCCAGAAGTTGGATAGAGGTTCCAGAATCAGGAGAATCAATTTCCTAGACAACAGCTGACGAGACAGTGAGAGGTGACGCACTTCCGAGCTAAAGGGACACAGTCACTGTGTAGGCTGACGGAGAGACTGCACATAGGTAGCAAGGGACGATTCAATTTTGAGCTGAGGTCAGTGTCGGATCGCCTATGGAGTGAGGAATTTTTCCTCACTAGTTGTTTTTGCCAGTTTTCCTATGTTTGCATAGCTAATTTGGGCATCCATAGTTTGTACTCAGATTTCACAACTGCATAATATTAAAACTCTTAGTTGTTTCACTGGTTTTCCAAGTTGGGTTTTAACGAGGACTTAGTCCAAAAATAACGGTGTATTTTGTGTGTGCGCATCTATTTCTTCCAACATTTTTATTTCTTCCACATTATTTGTTTTGTGAATGTTGCAATGTATTTGTTTCAATATTTTTCGTAGCACGCAATGAATAATTTGTTTAATTAAATTATGTTGCAATAGGATTCGGAGTTAGACGAATTTTCACATAGTATCGGAACACAGATTGTAAGTCAGAGAGCTCAGTAGCAGAAGGGAAGAGGAATTCCGTAGCTCTACGTAAGCAGCAGTTTGAAGCCCTCAGAAGCAGTGCAGTTTCTTGGCCAGAGGGTCAATCTCTTGAGGAAAAATCGATTTCTCTGAGAGAGCGACAGAGAAATCGAATTTCTCTAGTTCGAAGATTAGCAGAGGCAAAGGGAGCAACCAGTATTTTCCATGTAGAGCAAATCTGTAGCTGGACACAGTATTTTGCAGTAGTTGATAGTACAAAATAGCGTCAGGAGGAAGAAAGAACAAATGCTGAGGGAAATTTTTCTCAGGGGACTCTAGCTTCAAAAATTAAATTTTCTCTTGCAAATGAGCAGTTGTTGTAGAGCTTAGCAGTAGCTGAGCAGAAAAGAAGAGGAGGATTTTGACTTATTTTGCTGAGATGACCACTGTCGAACTACGAGATCGGGACACGCTGGACAATGCTTCCAACGATGACATCTAGAAGGCAAGGATGTTCTCCCTTCTGGATGAATATGGCCTGAAGCCATTCATAGATGTAGTGGTAGATATCCCCACGGATGCAGATCAGCTGAAGGAATACCGAATGGACATGGCGGGGGCAAAGAGGTTGATTCTTGATGGTGTTCAAGCTCACAATGTATCACACATAGCGAGCCAGGGAATGGCCAAGGAGATGTGGGATAGACTTTCCACGTTATACCAAGGCACTTCTGAGCAGCGGAGGATGTACTTGGAGGAAAAGTTCAAATGCACCAAGATGCAGAAGGGGGAGCGCATAGACCCCTACCTCACCAGGATTCAGAAGATCCAGGATCAAATGTCAGTTGTTGGAGCAGCACCTCAAACCATAGAGCTAGTATGGTTGGCACTCAACAATGTCTCGGAGGAGTGGCAAGTATTCGTCCAAAGCATTTTGGGCAAAGAAACCTTGCCAAAGTGGGATAGGATGTGGACCGATCTGCCGCAGGAGGAGTTGAGGCAAGACTTAGTGAAGAGCTCCATTAGTGGCAGTAATAGCAAGTCGAAGCAGGTGAAGGAGGCGAAGAATGTGGTCCTTGCATCGAAGGTTCCCAATCAGGGCAGGGGGAGTAGAGGAGAAAGGAGGAGGACCTGTCGAAGGTCAAGTGCTTCAGATGTGGTGAGTTTGGCCACTACAACACCCAATGTCCTCTCAGGAAGAAGCATAAGAAGGAGAAGCAGGGCCAGCAGGCAGCATCAGCAGAGATCGATAGGTTGTCCTCCAGGCTGGAGGAAGACTTCGCCATGTTTGCTAACATATCCCAGGGAATCAAATGGGGTGATTTGGTTTTGTAGCTCCAAAGTGCTACAAATGGGAAGGATGCTTGAGGAGGTCCACCTCTTGAATCAAAACCTTGCTACAGGAGCCCACAGTGTTTCAGTAGCACGATGGATAAGTGGCAGTCAATGCAGTGAGATGCCAAAGTGACAGATGCAGAGTCTAGTTGCATGTCAAATGTTGGGAAGCGCAATGCAAAGTTGGCAACAGTGCAGTTGGCAGAGTGCAGAGTCAATGGCAGCGAAGATGCCTCAGTGACAGCGCAAATACTAGCAGCAATCAAAGACTCGAATGACAGATGTATCATACTGATCAGAGTTGATTCCGAATATTAAATGCTTTTCAGTTGCAGATGTTGCAGTAGTCGCAACTGCTAATGGAGAGGGATTTGCAGTGCGGACGCAATGTTGGCAACAGTTTTGCAGGGTCATTAGTAGCACAGATGCAGGACATATCAAAGTTGCGCAGTGATTGGTGGGCAGCAGCAGCCAGACACCAGCAGTGTGATAGGACATGATGCAGAGACAAGGTGGTGCTACAGGGGGCAGCAGCACTAGAACACAAGGAGCGTTAGTTTTTGTAGCATCAAATGTGTTCTAGCCACGAAATTTTGCGGAGAGGCTGGAATACATAAGATCTTCAAAACCCAAAAATCGTTTCTGGAAATTCCACCTAGAGACGACTTAATTAGATTTTTAATCGTTTTTTAAATATTTCCTAAGTCTAAACTTAGGGATTATGACTAATTAATCAAAATTAATTAATTCATGGTAAGAATGTTCTAGAAAAGCACATGGAACGATTTCTAGTTAATCCTAGCCATCAATGAAGATTTAATCGTATATGTTGAAGTCTCAATGGAGGATTATAAGAAGTCGATGGGGCTTGGAGAAGACACACCAGATCAGTTGAGCATTCAATTTTGCTAGGAAATCAATCTCTAGAGTAGCAGCATTCAGTTGCCAGAGGTGATTCAGTGAGATCGAAGCAGTGAGAGAGGGGCAAAGATAGTGAGGCCGGAGGAAGCTTTTCCAATTTCAGCGAATATATTTGTTAAATTGGCAACTAGGGCCAAACTCCATGTGGGTCAGCGTATTTATGACAGCTAATATTTTTATTGGATCCCTCTCGTTGAGAGGTGTAGGATTGATCCGAATTGGATCCATGAAGATTATCACAGTACCATGACTGTATCAAATCAAGTTAAAAACTTCGAAATTAAGAGCATAGAGTGATCAGGAAGACCTCTGGATAGTAACAATTGGCAGCCAGCGAGGAATGACAAGGACCTCGGTCAAAGCGCACTAACTGAGGCCCATGGAGACTGTGCAGGAGGCCAAACTGGCACTTGGGAGACCGGATTAAGAAAAGGAGGCCATTTCTGATGCGCGATTAGTGGTAATCGCGCATCGTTGGGCAAAACCCCTCGAGAAGGAAAGGCCCCGAAGCACTCAGTCAAATGGAAGCCGGGAAAACCGTAGGGAAAGCACTAAAGGCTAAAGGTGGGACCCGCGCTCCAAAACCGGCAGTATATCGAGGACACCCTTGGGCGGTAAGCAGATTTGGAGAAAAACGAGTGATTCCATTCAGCCCCCAACGCGTGGTAGGCGGATGAGAGAGAAAACCACCGCTCATTGCACGCTAACGGTCGAGCAAGTCAACCACGCAAAATGAGCGAATGTCGTCAGATCTGGGGGTTCTAGATCTAACGACTGAGATCGCGCCCGATGGAGGAACTGGATTTAACAGGGGATTAAGCCGCGAAAGAGAGAAGCTTGACGTCCGATTTGACCGCCGAGTTGGCAGATGACTCATTCCATGGTGTAACCGAAAAACCGAACCGACGAAGAAGAGCTAGCGCAATTCGCAAGAGGACAAGTGGCCACTCCCTGTGAGCCATTGATGATGACACAGAGACAAGGAACCCCAAGCGAGCTACAGCAGGCGATCCGATGGGGGCGGAAGAGGAAGCGAGCAGTCATGAAATCAATTGGCTTTAAGCCATGAACAAACACAGAACAGAACACACAGAGAAGAGAACGAAAACAAAGAGAGCGAGAGCAAAGAAAAAACAGTGAAGCAAGAAGCAGAAAGACAGAGAGCCGAGTTGTCCTAAGGCAGCATCGAGTAGACAGAAAGCTTGAGAGGTTCAAGCAATCCCTGAGAGGATCTGTCGGGAACTAAGCACCACATTGGGCTCTTCTCCTTAAAGACCAGAAAGGTCAAGAGCTGGTAAGGAAAAGAGTCTGTGCACTCTAGTGGCTTGGGGGATCCAAGAACCACCCTGCCAAGCAATTCTATTTCAGGAGACTCAAATTTAGCTCCTCATTGTAATTCTCTGCTTTAAAGACACAATAAAAGAAGGCCACCACTGAAAGCTGGACTAGAGACGTAGACCTGGAGAAGGATCAATGGGTTCCTCATAATTCACCTAGGGTGAAGTCAAAACAGAGAATGTTATCAGAATGGCCCAACAGAAGTTTCTGATGGCCCATCTAATGATCCCTTCATTGGGAAGTTCGGATCTAAGGGTGGAAGGAAAGGCAGATGCCTTGTTGAAATAAGTTCAGCCGTTATGCGAAGGAGTGTCCGAATGGCAGGGACACATCTCTTGATGAAGATAACAATCATTCCTGGGACATCTTCAACGATTAAAGGAATGACTGGTAATGCAGGTCATCCAGGAAATGGTCGACTCTTCCACGAAAGCAAGAAACCCTAAAATCTCTTCTATGTACCTGATCGCAAGAAGAACCCGATGACCATCTCGGAAATGGAAATCTAAGGTTACAGGATGGCACTTATCAATGGAAAGGTACGTGTTTGAAAATATATCTTGTTAAGATGTTTTGAGTTCTGGGTTGTATCAAGTTGCAGGAAGTCCACTGGGGACCATGTCCGTTGACTCAGCACCGGAGGTCTGTGAGTCAAATGGTGACTTGAATGCCTGAATTCAAAAGGGAGCATGCAGGTACTTGTCTGAATTTTGAAATGTACTAAAGGAAAATATTATAAGGGGACCATTCCCCTCATGCAGCAGGTCCACAGGCTTGGGACAACCCGAGGAGTTTAAGACTCATGATCGGGAATCTCATGTATACAGGTGGAAGAAAGCCCTCTATGGCTTGAAGCAAAACACCTCGGGCATAGTATGAGAGGATTGATAGCTGTCTAATGCAGCTGAGACTCACCAGGAGTGAAACTGATCCAAACCATTACTCGAAGGTTGTGGATGATAAACCTCTCATACCGGCACCTATGTCTGACAGGTGCAGACCCTCTCATTTATAGGAAATAGAGGGAGTTGGATTTTGAATGTGGAAAGATAAGCTGCAAGCCTGTGACTACCTCAAGGATCTTAACTTTCAGAGGTTATATGGTAGTGATGTCGGACCTGATTTGGGAAATGCCTCTGAGTTTCATAAACTCATTCGCGTTGATGTTCTTGGAGAACCTCTGTCCGAACATCTGTGTTGCAGTTAACATGATGAGCTCATATTTGGTTGAGCTTCACTGGATTGGTGCCAAGAATCTTTTGAGACATCTTCAGGGCACAATCTCTCATGAATTGAGATACACTGTCGGAAATATGAAACCACAGGATTATTCAGTGGGCCGGCAGTGTGGAAGATCACTAGAGCACTTCTCAGTGCTGTTTCTCTTTGGAATCTGCCTCGATATCCTGGATGAGCAGGAAGCAGAAGTCGGTGACTCTGAGCACCACCAAGGCAGAATACATTGCTGATAGTATGGCCTTCTGTGAGGCAGTTTGGTTGCTGAAGCTCTTCAGTGAGCTGTTTGTACACATGATGAATACCACTGTGATTCTCTGCGACAACCAGAGGTGGGATTCGATTATTGAGGAATCTTGTATCCGTCGATTGCTCCAGCCGATAGACATCATCTGGGATATGGTAAGTTGATGATCTAGGAGGCTCCATCGAACTGTTATGATGTATAGGACAGAGCCCCGAGGAAAGATCAAATTTGTGATTTTCCTGGACGACTTGGAGTCATCGAGAGACCTTTGAAGAAGGGTCCTACATGTTGCATACATTGAGTTCTGGGAGCTCTGGGGGGCTTGCAGTTCTACTGGAGCAACATACGACCACAGGGTGACTCACCCTCCCCTGGTGGTGCGCACTAGAACAAGATGATTTGCTCTCTTGTGGGACAAGATGATTCGCTGTCTTGTGGAACAGGATGATTCGCTCTCCTGTGTAGCAGGATGATTAGTTCTCCTGTGAGGCCTGGATTGATGTGTTCTCCATGGCGGTTGTAGCAGGATTGATGTGTTCTCCTGTGAGGCATCCTACCCATGCAGTCTGGGACTCATGGGAAGTACCTCTCATCTGATCAATGAGCAGGGAAATGAAGTTAGGGACCATAGTAGTACCGATGGACGCATTATTGTATCTACCATACTCCCTAAGCTAGGATGACCTCCATTGATCTGGGATCAATGATACTGGTCTGGGACCAGTGGTAGGAGTTGTACATAATATGATGCTGACTTCGGGTCGGCTGAGACTGGTCTGGGACCAGTGGTACATACTCCGAGACTGACTTCGTGTCAGTGCAGGACTGGTCTGGGACCAGTGAGAGTTGTACATAATATGATGCTGACATCGGGTCAGCTGAAACTGGTCTGGGACCAGCGGTACATACTCCGAGACTGACTTCGTGTCAGTGCAGGACTGGTCTGGGACCAGTGAGAGTCGTACATACTCTGATGCTGACTTCAGGTCGGTTGAGATTGGTCTGGGACCAGTAGTACACTCTCTGAGCCTGCGGTACTGGTCTGGGGCCAGTGAGAGTCGTACACACTCTAACGCTGACTTCGGGTTGGTTGAGACTAGTCTGGGACTAGTGGTACGCACTCTGAGACTGACTTCGGGTCAGTGGAGAATGGTATGAGACATTCTCGATCAATTCTTCTTCTTCATAGTTCAGCAGAGCTGAGTTGAGTAGAGCAGAGCTAGCAGAGCGAGCAGAGCTGAGCTAGCATAGCGAGCATTGTTGAGCAGTAGAGCTAGCAGAGCCGAGCAGAGCAGAGCTGAGCAGAGTTGGGCAGAGCAGTGCAGGGCACTGATGGCAGAGATAGTACAGTCGGACCTATGGATCAATGGATGGAGTTTTCCCTAGTTGAGAGGGAGTGTTAAATTGGCAACTAGGGCCAAACTCCATGTGGGTCGGCTTATTTATGGCCGCTGATATTTTTATTGGATCCCTCTCGTCGAGAGGTGTAGGATTGATCCAAAGATCATCCGATTCCGATAAATATTTATGGAGATATGAAATTATTTTGTTTATGTAATTATTATCAAGCCGACCAACACTTATGTAGGCTCTAGAAGCCCAACCGACGTGTCTATTCATCATCCTCGTTTTTGGTATAAATAGAGAGGATTTGAAGTCATTAGAACAACACATTTTCTTCAAGTGATCTCCTCCTCTCCACGTCTTGGGTTTTTGGAGAAGGAGAGAACAAAAGAATACGTTGGTCTAGAAGGAGCCCTAGCTGCAAGATGATGCCCTAATCCAACGCAGACTTATACTGATCATGAGGAGACCTTATACGATGTTCTCATACGCTGATCTGGAAGTCACTTGTACGAAGGGAAGAGAGACTCCTTACACGCAGTGACATTCATGAAGAGCCGCAGTCATAACGCATGGAAGAAGACTGTCCATAACCGTTGTATGAAGCCGCAGTAATGGTAAGTGAGGACGCAGTAAGTAATAAAGGCCACAGTGAAGCCCTAGCTATAGTGGCTACAGTGAGGAAACCTCAAACCTAGCCGCAGTACAAATAAGCCTAAAACGCTGGTCTCTGGGACACTAATATGCAGTCATGAACACTGATGACCTTGAAGACAGATACATTGTCAAATGATGTAATCCTAACGCAGTTATTGAGAAACTTAGACGCTGGTATGAGGGACACTAATACGCAGTCTTGGGAGATATGTTCACACAATCATTGTCATGAGAAACATGTTCACGCAGTTAGAAGGGACATGTTCATCCTCTGCTCATGGATTGACATATAGCCACTTCCATAATAACAGTGATCACATATATCATCTGCGGCTCAATATTATGACATGTTCAGGTACTGTGACTTGATGGGCAATAATGTTGATGCATATAGCAGTCAATGGTATAATCTAGAATGGAATTGTGTCAGCATATTCATTGACATGGCATGGCATAGCATGGCATGGAAGGCACACTATATATAATGGCAGAGAACAACATGATGTAGATCATGGGTAGATCATGATGATGGAAGGGGCAGCATATGCACAGGCAGCATGATGACGATGACTCATACTAGCATGGGCAGCATATGCACAGGCAGCATGATGACAATGAGTCATACTAGCAGGGGCAACATAATGACGATGATGTATGGGCAGCAAATGGACGAGATGCAGAATGATGATAGGTGAAGTAGTCACCTTGAGGATCAGTTGAAGCAGAATGTCTTCAACTGATCTCATCGTTATAGGAGATGATCTATGCTTAGATCTAGATAAGTCAAAGTGTTGACTTCTATTGTAAATGTACTCTCTCTCTCTCTCTCTGCTGAACTTTGAAGATAAAAGAAGATTTGATCAAAGGGTTTCCCCACACATTGTGGGGTTTGTCCCTGGCTTGCGCCATATCTTGTGTTCTCTTGTCTTGGCTTGTCTTCTGCGTTTTGTATTTATGTTCTATCTGCAGTTTATCGTAATGCTGATGTGATTGCTAACTGTGAAAATTTAAATAAATTGCTCTAGCATAGAACATACCTAAAATCAACAAGGCTTGTTGTGGGAAGAAGGAAAAGGGAGGGGTTGTCTTGCTTTGCAGTGTCCACTACTAAATGTATGACTCTCCTACACTCTAAGGTCATAGAAAAGAATCTTTGGATAGAGGATTGGTTAGAAGAGCTGGATTTGACTTTGGGCTGTCTCTTTGGCTAGAAGGGGTGGCCTACTGTTGGGAATTAAAGGAGGCTTGGAGAAATTCTTCAAATTTGAGCAAATTGAAGACTCCACGAGAGTGAAAATTGTGCGCACCAAGTTGAAAGATTGTGCATTCTTGGCTTAGGATGGATAAGTAGGGAAGGGGCTGTAGAAAAATTATGATCTGCACCCTTACCCCAGTTTACAAGTTTGCATGTGTTTATTTGGCCCAACCCACTTGTTTTGTCACGCTGATATAAATTTCAGAATGCATTAATTGTAAACATCCAAAGAGTACTTGTACTATTTTTCACTTTTCCTATCAGCTGAAATTAAATACAAAATTTAGGCAAGCATTCAAGCATGTGAGACACTTATTTTTGGTCAAAGTAACCCCGGAAAATCCCCACAGCCTCTTGGGGAAATTCAAAAGAGGATTTTATTGCTTGAGAAATTAGTCTAAGTATATCAAAGTAAACACAATACTTATCTCTCTTCAGCTGAAGCATTAAATGCAAATCTGGAAATTTGTGCCCACTGATAATTTTCAGATTTTACAAATTTTTCATGTCCATAATTTTATGCACTTTCCCACAGCTCATCTCCTCGATCTTTGTGCCCATAAATCTAGCTTGAAATCTGTGCTGAAGCAGCCTTGATTTCTGTGCCAAAACAACCTCAATTTCTATGCCAAATTTGCCTTGAAATTCGTGCTGAATCAGCCTTGAATTCTGTGTTGGAAGTGACTGTAAAAACCTCGAAATTTGTGCCAGGTGACATCAGAGACCCTACTCGAAAATCATGCTGAACAGTCCCTCGAAATGCATGCCACATCTCTCAAAATTCGTGCTCCCTAGCCCTGATTTCTGTGTTGCTGTTTGCCTCGATTTCTGTGCTGAATGTCTCTTTGATTTTCGTGCTCTCCTTGGAATTTGTGCCTCCTATGGCTGCTTCCCTCCTAGAAAATCAAACCCTCCTTCTCTGGCTGCAAATTCTCCTTGAAGTCCTCTTCTCCTCATGCTCTCTCAAGTGAAGTGAAGAATGAACTTCCCTTTTCTTCTTTTGTCTCTTAGAAAAGATTGAATCCCTAAATCTCAAGATGTGTGGTTGAAATTAACTCTCCCAATTGAACCCCCTCACACATTGGCCCCATTACTTAAAAGCCTCTTAGTGCCTTTTTCTATTTTTCTCATAAAGTAATTTTCAATTCACTTTAATATTAGAAAAGTGCACTTATAAAGTCACTTACTTTACACATGAAGTCACTTTATAAAGTACAATTGACTTTAATATTAGTAAAGTACATGGTACAACACTTCTAAGTACCTTTTTCCACCCATGACATTAATATATCTCATAAATATCACCAAGACAAAAGTCATTAATGTGTTTACTAGGCTAAAAGGGATAAATGCCTCGTAACACTTCTCCTTGGTACTGTTTCCAACACTCCCTCATACCGAGGAAGGTGTTGCTCACCACTCCCATCTGGTCTCTGAAGAAAACATGCTTGCCTCTTGGCAAGGACTTGGTGAGAATGGCTGCTACCTTCTCAGCAGAGGATATATACTGAAGCTTCACTGCCCCTCACTGAACCCAGTCTTTGATGAAGTGGTATCTGATCTCTATATGCTTTGGCCGATCGTGAAATACTGGATTCTCAGAGAGTTTAATACAACTCTGATTGTCACAATAAATCGTAGTTGGTCTCAACATTTGAACAAATAGATCATGAAGCATCTTGCGAAGACATAATGCCTCGCACCCTGCTTGAGTAGCTGCCATGTACTCTGTCTTTGCGTTGCTTAATGCCACTGACTTCTTTATCCTGTTGAACCATGACACAACTGCTGAGCCCAACGAGAAACAACATGTGGAAGTGCTCTTCTGGTCATTGACACTGCCAGTCCAATTTAAGTCCATGCAACCAATAAATCTGACCCCATCACATCTGACCACCGTACCTTGCAAGTGTTTCAACACACGTTTTGTAACCACCTAGTGTACTCTCATGGGTTCCATCATAAACTGACTCAATGTATTGACTGCAAAACAAATATCCATTCTAGTGTTGACCAGATACATCAATGACCCTATCAACTGTCAATACAAAGTGGGGTCTACCAACTTGGAATCAACATCATGCAACTTCTTCCAGTTGGTGATTGTTGTATCTCTGTAGATAATTATAGGTTAAGGAATTATGCCAGAGCATCTGAAGTGTTTCGTTTGTTTTGAGTTTTTGGATGACCAATGTTCTAAACTGTCTAAACAGGTGTAGTTTCTTAATTAATTCAGATGTATTAAAAGGGCCAACTCTTCACCTCAACGGAATTTAGCTTTTGAAGAGATATGTCAGGTTGAACTTAAGAAAATATATGATTAATTAAATCATCAAACAAATTATTCAACTTAGTCATATACAAATGAATGTTTGTAAAATGCTTTTACAACCAACATGATATATTTAATACTCAAGGGGAAGTGACAATTTAAAGATGTAGAGGAGTTAATTAAAACAGATAGTCTAATTAACTAATCTCTGTAATTGATAATAACTTCGTAGGGGTTTTTAGATTATTTGGAACTCAATATTATCATACTGGGAATTCCCATTAATTTCAAATATATGCAGATTTAAACAAAGGAAATATAATAACAAACAAGTACTCACAGGACACAATTGTTTCAAGATAAATCCAGGATCCTTCTATTTCTTTCAGCAAATAATTCAGATGATTGCAAGTCTTATCAAGAGTCTATCGCAATGGTTCAACCCTTTATACTTTGATTTGCAAAATATTTATTCAACTTTCTCTAAAAATATATTGATTTAAATATCAATATTGATTTACAAAATATATCAAAATTGTTTATAAAAATAGATCTATAATATAGGAAAATAAAACTGCTTAGGAGTTTTGGCATTGAATTTGAGGCTTCTGGTGATGATTGGGCTGAAAGGCTGCTGTTTTGTTGCTCTTGAAAATCTACATTAGAGAGATGCAACTCTGATTATCACAGTGAATGGTTGTTGGTTCCAAACTCTGACTGAAGAGTCCTGCAGGTAATTTTCTCATCCAAATGGCCTCACACGCTGCCATACTAGCATACGTATATTCAACCTTTGTTGAGCTTAGTGCTACTGATCTTTGCTTCTTGTTGAACTAAGAAACAACTATTGATCCAACACTAAATGCGCAACCTGAAGTGCTCTCCCTTTCTGTTGGACTCCTTGCCCAATCTGCATTTGCAAAGCTTGTCAGCTTCACTTCATCTACTCTCCTGTACAACAACCCAAAGTCAACTGTGCCCCTGAGATACCTTAATACATGGTTAGCAACTACGCAATGCACTCTTGCGGGTTCTCCCATAAACTAAGTTGGTTTATTGCATTGCAAATATCTAGTTGTGTGTTCACTAATACTTCAACGAACCCATCAATTACTTATAGAGTGTAGCATCCACACGTTTTGCCCTGCTGACATTTATCTTTCTCTAGTTTGTCACTAAAGGAGTGGCCATAGCCCTGCAATCCTGCATCCTGAGTTTCTTGAGAATCTCTAGAGCATACTTACCCTATCCCAAGAAAATATGCCCATTACCATGCCAAACCTCCAATCCAAGGAAGTAGTGCATAGGCCCTACATCCTAAAACAGTGCGAAACACGCATATGGATTTCCAGAATGAATTCAATGAATTGATTGAGCTCAATACTCAATAATAATACAAAGATATTTTACAAAGATAGAAACATCAAGTTTCTATGTAAGATTCAGTTTCATCTAAGAAACTGCTAAAGAACGGAAAATAGAAACAACTAGAAGAATGAGCATTAAACTAATATTAGAAATATTCTAATACCCTCCCTTAATGCTCAATCTATTTACAACACCAATAGACCCCCTGAATTGTTCAAACTTAGCAGGACCAAGAGGCTTGGTGAAGATGTCTGCGGGCTGCTCTGTTGTGGGAACATATCTCAACTGAACGGATCCGTCTTCAAAAAGCTGGCGAATGTAGTGGCAATGAGTTTCCACATGTTTTGTTCGTTCATGAAAGACGGGATTTTTGGCAAGTTTGAGCACTCCCTGATTATCACAAAACAAGGACGTAGGACCTGTCTGGGAAGCATGCATATCTGCAAGCATACGTCGAAGCCAAACCGCTTCACAGGATGCCTTAACTGCTCCTCGATACTCTGCTTCTGTTGAGGAGAGAGCCACGGCTTGTTGCTTCTTACTAGTCCAGGTGACAGCACCAGATCCTAGACTAAATACATATCCAGCTGTAGATTTACGATCATCAACCGAACCGGCCCAGTCAGAATCTGTGTAACCACTGAGTATAGGATCTGAAGTGCGAGTGTATAGAAGTCCATAGTCAGAAGTGCCACGCACATATCGTAACACTCGCTTTGCTGCTATCCAACGATCAGCTTTAGGAGCGGACATGAAGCGGGAAATGTAGCTCACGACAAAACTGATGTTTGGTCTGGTGGCAGTAAGATAGATAAGACTGCCTACTAATTGTCTGAATAAAGTTTCATCCACAGGAGGAGAGGATGACTGAGCTGAAAGTTTGAGCCCTGGTTCCATAGGAGTCGTGGCTGGTTTGCAATCCTGCATTCTGAACTTGTCCACAAGATTTTTGGCATACTTGGACTGAGAGAGAAAGATGTGATTCTCAGTCTGCCAAACTTCAATCCCCAGACAGTAGTGAAGAAGTCCCAAGTCTGTCATATCAAAAGTTCTGCATAAGTCTTGTTTGATCCCATGGATCAAATGTGCAGAGCTGCTAGTAATGATAAGGTCATCTACATAGACAACCACAAACAAGATATCCTCGCCAGTATGCTTGATATACAGGTTTGCATCAGATGGGCTCCCTTGAAAACCATGATCTGTCAGGTACTGATCAATTTTCATGTACCAAGCCCGAGGAGCTTGTTTCAATCCATAGAGAGCTTTAGCTAATCTACACACTTTTTGTTCTTGACCGGCAATCTTAAATCCTGGAGGCTGTGTCATGTAGACTTCTTCCTGTAAGTCACCATTTAGGAAAGCACTTTTTACATCCATCTGATGAAATTTCCATTTAAACTGAGCTGCTAGAGCAAGGACAAGCTGTATGGTACTCATTTTGGTTGTAGGAGCAAAAGTCTCCTCATAGTCAATGCCTTCCTTCTGTGAGAATCCTCGAGCCACAAGACGAGCTTTATACTTATCTAGAGTTCCATTGGCTTTGTACTTCACTTTATATACCCATTTGCAGCTAATGGGATTTTTTCCTTCAGGAAGATCAGAAAGGGTCCATGTATGATTTTTCTGAAGACTCTGAAATTCAGCGTCCATAGCCTGATCCCATTCAGGTGTACCCTTAGCCTCTGAGTAAGTTTGAGGCTCAAAGATACTGTGTATATTAGCCATAAGCGCAAAATTTACTGTAGACTGCTGTGTGCTCTTATGTCTAGATGTGCGTCCTTCAAGAAGTTCATCATCCCAAAGAGCACCAATGGTTTTAGCCCACCATTTTGGTTGAAGAGTAGAGGAACTAACATTAGGAGGAGAAGAAGAGGGGTCAAGAGTAATAGGAGCAGCAAGAGAAGTGTTATTTTCCGGAGGAAGCTCGGGCAGTGTATTATCAAACATTGATACTGCATCATCCCTCCCATCAGGTGGACCTACCGAAATAAGAACACTGTGAGGCTGATCTGTAGAACACTGCTCAGAAGAAGAAGACTAAAAAAATCCTCTATCTTCATCAAATACCACATCCCGACTGAAGCTAAGACGACCAGTGTCAATATCTATTAGTCTATAGGCCTTGTGGTGATCACTGTACCCTGTCATCATGAGTTTCTGGCTTTTGGAATCCAACTTGGAGCGTTTAGCAGCTAGAATCCAAACATATGCAATTGAGCCAAATACTTTGAGGTGACTAATCTTAGGCTTACGACCAGACCACACCTCTTCGGGAGTTTTCCCTTTAACAACCTGAGTGGGTGATCTGTTAAGAAGATAGACAGCAGTAAAGACTCCTTTAGCCCAGAATTTGTTGGGAACATTCTTGTGTTGTAACATGGAGCAAGCCATTTCAACAACCGTGCGGTTGCGGCGTTCAACAACACTGTTCTGCTGATGGGTGTAGGGTGTAGTGAACTGGCGTTTTATGCCATGAGTATCACAGAATTTGGAAACAATAGAAGAACAAAATTCCCCCCCGTTATCTGTCCTAAGAGTCATGATATCACAACTAGACTCTTTTTCAACTAAGGTTTTAAACTTCTGAAATATACTAAATGCATCAGATTTATTTTTTAGAAAATATAGCCACATCTTTCTATTGAAATCATCTACAATAAGCAAAAAATATTTGCAAGCAGTGATAGAAGATGTTTTCATGGGACCACAAATATCAACATGAATTAGCTGGAGTACCTTAGATGCGCACCAGGATTCTCCATTCGTGAATGAAGACCGATGTTGTTTTCCAGCTTGACACACGCCGCATACGCCCAACTGCTGAGTCTGAATATCAGGTAACCCTGACACAAGTCCTTCCCGAGAGAGATGAGAGAGATACTGCATGTTTAGGTGCCCATATCGCTAATGCCATAAAGTGCTGATGGGAGAAGCACGAGCTGCTAGAGCCACTTCTGGAAAATTACCAGTGTCAAGAAGCCTGTATAGACCATGATCTTCTAGGCCAACAGCAACTGTAAGATTAGTCTCCTTGTCGATAATAGAGCATTTGTGCACACTGAATACTACATCAAGCCGAGGGGAGTTCCTCATAATCTGACTGACGGACAGCAGATTAATTTCCATCCCAGGAACATAGTATACATTCAGGAAGATAAGTGTGCGTCCACCAGACTGAAATTGAACTATACCTCTGCCATCTACTGTGTATTTTTCACCTCCTCCAAATACCACAAAATCACTAAAAGGTGAGAAGTCAATAAACCAGTCACGCCTGTGAGAGAAATGGCGTGATGCACCAGAGTCAATGTACCAGGCAGATGATGGAATATGATCGGAAGACCTTTTAGCCATAAAAGCGTAAAAGGTAGAATCTGTCTGCTCGGAATGTTCTGCAACATTTGCTGTCTGACGAAGTCCTCCCTGTTTCTTTTGTTCAGAAGCAATTCTCTGTCGGCAATCTTTCTTCATGTGACCAAATTTGTGACAGTAGTTACACTGCACAGTTTTCTTCCTAGCAGGATCAAAAGACTGAGAATAACCTTTCTGCTGAAAGGACTGAGATGACTGATATTTGGCAGCGAAGGCATTTTCTGAAGAGGCTGATGCTGCACCACTACCAAACTGTTGTTTCCATCGATCCTGCCGCATAAGTTTGGTGCATAAGTCTGGGAACTTTAGATCAACATTAGTGGCAGTAATGTTTAGAGTTTCTATGAAGTGCT
>APFE030475015.1:0-38621 GCA_000404065.3 Pinus taeda
TCAAGGGCTAAATTTACCTTTTTTACTCTCTCCCTTAAAATAAGGTGGGCTATTTGAGGTGATTTGTAAAAATGTACTATGATACAAAATATTTGCCCACTAAAAATTTAAAACCCCTTAATTTCGCCAAAGGGAGAACATTTGCCCCTAAAATCACCCCTAGCCAGAAGGTATGGAAGGTATCACCCGACTTTAGCTAATGATGCTTGGAATGAAGGAATGGAATAATTCAAAACTTTTCCATATTCAAGTCAAGCTTGCCGCAATGATGGTAGTTCCTTTACAGGTTATGTCATCTCTGTAAAGGTTGCATTTTTTAGAAATTGCAGAGGTAATCAAGAAAATTACCAAGCGAATGGATAATTCGAAGAGAACTCAAGCTACAAGGAGGAGGTACATGTGAAAGCTATTGGGACCATTGTAAGACAGAGGAGTTGATTTCAAAATGGAAACAAGTTTTCTATACATGAAATTGACTTTCAAATTGCTCAAAGAACCACCTTCAAATTTCATTTACGAAAAGAATATTGCCAAAAGGTTTAGCACAAAATAGTCTTCTACACAATTTCTTTGCCCAAGAACAGAAAATTTTCTTGTTGCAACAGAAACTAAAATGTTATTTTAGCTTAGATGGAAGCTTCTACAGGATTGCGAGGAAAATTTGTAAGTGCAATTTACAGGTTAGTAATGTCTTGGTCTTCAAAGATTCAACTAGATTTGAAAAATATCTGGTAGGTAGGCTTCAAGGTCCAAATTTTGAACCTGGTTATGATACCATGTGTAAGAGCTCTATCCTAGGGTTTTCTAACAGATATATTTCTCTAGAATTTAAATGCAATAAGAGGCAATAATTTACTTTCTGATAAGACTTTTAAACGATGGAAATTTTACCATTTACATTCCATTCCTTATAACTTATAGTGAACATTTCATTTTAATAAATTTACATGAGTAATCTATAGAGGAATACCTATACCGGTGGTTGGTGGAGATGCCTTTGAGATGCTGCTCCTGCAAAATGCTCTTCTTGACTAACCCAACTGGATTTACCTCCCAACCATCTAGGAAATAATTCCTAGCCTACAAAACCTCCATAGGTTCCCTAGCCCTCCGAGCCCAAGTCCAACCAGATGTAGTGTGTGTGTCCAAGATGAATGATCTAGATGAAGATGAACAATATTTCCCTCCTCTCAACAACCCAAGAAACCTCCACAGGTTCCTAAGGTCTCCAAAAATCATAGCAAATCCTAAAATCACAGCCAACCCAAAATCATAAGCAAGACCCAACATCCCCTTTTCTCACTTCCTCCTTCCCCTTTTATGCCCTTCATCCCTTCTCCACCTCAACCACCTCTCATTAATGTTATTAATTTCCCCTTCATCCTTACAATTGACTTCTCTTCTCCCAAGTAAATCTGAAAGTACATTTGGAAATGTGATATGAATATAAAATTAGGTAATTAATGGGAGAGTACATTTGGGAATCTGAGATGAGAACCATGCCTTCTCCCAAGTAAATGTGAGAGTACATTGGGGAATGTGAGATATATATATATATATATTGGTAATTAGTTGGAGAGGGACAATGTCTTCTCCCAAGTAAATGTGAGGGTACATTGAGGAATGTGAGATGAATATATATATTGGTAAGTAGTTGGAGAGGACCATGTCTTCTTCCAAGTAAACGTGAGGGTACATTGGGGGATGTGAGATGAATTTATATATTGATAATTAGTTGGAGAGGACCATGTTTTCTCCCAAGTAAATGTGAGGGTACATTGGGGAATGTGAGATGAATATTTATATTGATAATTAGTTGGAGAGGACGATGTCTTCTCCCAAGTAAATCTGAGGGTGCATTGTAGAATGTGAGATGAAATATATATATATATATATATATATATATATATAATATATATATATATTGAAATAATGGAAGGGGACCATATCCTACCTAAGATTCAATTTAAGAAGGCAAGTTGGGAATTTGAATAATAGAAATCATGAATTTTATATTAGACAATAAATTTATAGTTCCCCAAATGACGGTCATCAATATTTCTTAATATTTTCAGGTAATCTAAACATTAATAAAATTTTGAAGGATAAGATTTAAGTGGGGCATTAAATCCTGGTTTTGAAGGTGGTCTTCCAAGTATCTTTTTCTAACTCGAACCTAGTCATATCCAAACTTTAAGTCCAGCTTGGTGAAGTATTTCACTTGCGGGAATTGATCCACCAGATCATCTATCCTAAGCAGGGGGTACCTATTCTTGAGCGTAACTTTATTTAGCACCCTTTAATAAATACACATCCACCAAGTCCCATTTTTATCTAGTATAATGATGGTGCCTGACCCACATGGTGATGTACTCGATCGAAAGACACCTTGTTCCATAAGTTAATTTCTTCACCTTCCCTTTTTGTAGAACAGACTGCGTGTACTTCCCAATGTTTGGCAATGGGGATTCTAACTATACCTGGATCTTGTGCTCCACTTACCTCTTGTGTGGTAACCCTTTAGGCTCTCGGAATATATCCTTGTATGCTTGTAGAAACTCTTCCAGTTGTTTTTTCTATTTCTTAGTACAACCCTCCAAGGATGTCTTGCCTCTTACCGACTCTTCTAGAAACTTATCGTCTCTTAAAAATAGTAAAACACAATTCTTATTAGACTTGATCAGTTTCTTGGCTTGGTTGGCACTTATGAATGAAATTTTTGACTTATATTTATGTGTGTTGATGGTGAACAATTTTCCATCATTCTTGATCCAATATTGGTTGGCCCTTTGCATGAAGATTGCATCTTGCATGTACATGTAGGGACTTTTAAATACTAGTTTCAATATTAAGATGAATATCCATGGCGATTTATGGATCATATTGGTTCAACTCCCATAACTCATGAGAAAAGGGCTAGCCACATGATTATGATGAAAAAGACTCTAGAAGAGTCCATATTGTAACTTTGATTAATAATTGAGGGAGCTAAACCTAACCAGTACTAAATTTTCGAGCTATGTTACCCTTTCTGCTTTTAAATTTAATTAGAAAAAAAAACATACTCACAAATGTCAATAAACTTTTATTATTATTTTACTATATATTTATAAATTCAAAAAATATTTTATTTATATATATTTTTTCATAATAATAACAATATAATTTAATTATTTTTTATTGTTTTTTCAAATTTTGTCAATATAAAGTTTTTTCTCAATGTGATCCATGGATCCTTGGGATTAGTGATTGCTATAACTTTTAGTATTATATTTGACTCATACACCATATATTATAAGATAAATATTTTAATATGTACCACATATTAGGACTACATTAATATATCAATATAATTTAATTTATATGTTAGTTTTCCAAAACCAGCACATGTATATGTGTATTTGATTATTAATAATCGTATACATTTTGAAAATTGATGGCGTAACTAGCACGGATGCTTCAGAATGAATACTACATCAAATTTATATATTAATTTACCAAACATGATTTTTTTGTTAAGAGCAAACCGTATACAGTATGCAGTAGTCTATAACGCCAATTTTTGAATGCTTTTCTGGCGGATTTTTTCGGTCAAAATCCGGCAGCAATTCATTGGAATCCCAAGTTTGATAGCTTGTTTCTGCACAATCAATGGCTCCCAAGGGTTTTTCAGTGCGCTGAATCCAAATATGCAGTTAAAAAACTATTTTAACTGCTAAAAATCAAGATTTAACCTCATTTCTTCCACCGGATTCCCGGAATCTCCAAAAAGTCGCATTATAAACAACTCCATACAGTATTGCATTTTGGCACTCCTTCCAAATTTCAGTACATCACCAATCAGCCCGAAATATGATTCTATGAATTGTTTGCTCTATGATCTTAAAAGAAAAATGGGCATCTATCACCATGATTCTATGAAAATATGATTTTTAAAGAAAAATGGGCATCTATCACGTTGAAAAATATGGCCATATGCAGTTGTCACATCTATCACTTTGTCTTTTTGCTGATTTGTCTTTTTCTAAATAGAGGCGGATTTGTCTTTTTCTAAATAGTTTTTGAGATTGTAAATTCGATGGACAATTGGTTTATTATCTTTTATTGTGTTTATTGCATATTATTTTAGTCTCAGGCTATTGATAAAATTAAAAAGTAATAAGCTAATTATTGCAGGTCAAAGCAAATGTAATAGGATACGATTGGCTTACTATTTTTTCATCCTGTTAATTGAATAGTACTGATAAAATTTAAAAGTACTGATTGGGTTACTATCCCTTGAATTCAGAATAAAATAAATAATTTTTTTCAGCGGTGAAAAATAGTTTGTAACTTTGTCAGGAAGATCTAACGTGAAAGTTTGAATGTGAAATCAGCATTTATTTATTCCTCTCTCGCTTAAATGGGAGAGGCATCTTTCTTTTCGTCGTGCAGACCCAATCAAGGAAAGTTCATTATGGGTTTGCAGCAGTTGCTTCAAACTCTTCCTCCACCTCTGCCTGCAACATGGATGATAGCCGCTGGATTTGGGACTCTAATATTCTTCTTGTACTGGATATTGCAGAAGAGTCAAAAGGAGGGAGGAAGATTACCACCAGGACCATCTCCTTGGCCAATCATCGGAAATCTGCATCAATTGAGAAAGCCAGTTCATCATGCGCTGCATGAGTTTGCTCACAAATATGGCGCCATTATGTTTCTCCGCTTAGGCTCTGTCCCCACCGTCGTCGTTTCATCTTCTGAAATGGCAAAACAATTTCTGAAAACTCATGATTCTGTATTTGCTAGCCGCCCTGCACCTGCGGCTGCGAAGTACGTATCCTACAATTTCAAAGGTATGGCACTGTCTCCATATGGCGGTTATTGGAGGCAAATGAGAAAGCTCTGCGTGTTGGAATTGTTTACCGCGAAGAGAATCGAGTCGTTCAAACATGTGGGAGAGGAAGAGGTATATGCGATGATTACGTCCATCTGGGAGAAGAGTCAGAAGGGCACAATAGCTGTGAATGTAAGCGAGGCCATTTTGACACTTTCATCCAATGTTATTTGGCGAATTCTTGCCAGGAGGAAATTTGCTGACGATGACTTGCAAGCTGATGGCAAAGGATTTAAGCATATGTTACTAGAGCTACTTTGGGAGAGCTCAACATTGGAGACTTCATTCCTTATTTGGATTGGCTGGACTTGCAAGGCATCAAGCGGCGTATGAGGGAGTTGAACAAAACATATGATGCACTCGCCGAGAAAATAATAGATGACCATATTTTGGCCACCAAGCCCTTCAATGATGCCCACTCTGAGGAAGCGGCAGAGCAGGTTAAAGACTTTGTGGATGTGCTCCTCCAGCTGACAGCTGAGAGCAATCTTACCGAGGGAGAAACCAAAGCCGCACGGGAAACAATTAAAGCGATGATTTTTGTATGTTTCCATATCATAGTTAATTTATTTTTTATATATCGCGGAAAAATCTATCAGAACTTAGATGTCAAATTAGCAGTAGAATAGCGATCACTTATTACGATTAATTGATTTATTATTTTTATTCCATAAAAATCATGTTATTTGGAAGTTCTAGTGAATGGTTTGTAAAGAGTAAGTTTTTACTTTTGACATTTGTTTATGGGTTTTCTGATCATTAACTTATTTGTTTATATCTTAAAACTACTAATTCTTAATTCGTTTTTTACAGGAGTGAATGAAGATTTTCATAGTTATTTTTTTCGTAGAAATTTCTAGAATAATATTATGTAATATGTGTGTTTAGTCTAAAATTTAGCATACAAATTTCATTTATTATCCAAAGCTAAAAAGAACGTGGTCTCCTCCCTAATAAAATTCTCATAAAAAAATTTCCAGAAATCTCTAAATATATTTTCTTAGATCCAAAAAAACAAAAGTAATTTCAGATGGTTCCTCTGATATCTGATATTTTATTTTCGAAGTAGCAATTCATTATTAGATTAAGTTTTAAAGATAGTAATTTACATAATTGTTTGTACAGGACATGTTCGTGGCTGGAATGGAAACGTCGGCGACGACATTAGAATGGACGATGAGTGAGCTGCTCAGACATCCCCATGCCATGAAGAGATTGCAGGAAGAAATAGAATCCACCGTCGGGAAAGATGGCAAAGTAAACGGATCAGATGTGAGAAGGATGAAGTACCTCCAATGTGTGGTGAAAGAGACGCTGCGAATACACCCACCGTTACCGTTGGGGCTTCCACATGAATCTGTGAGGGCTGCAACCGTAGCCGGATACTATATACATAAAAAGACAACGGTAATGGTGAATGCGTGGGCCATAGGGAGGGACTCCAATGTGTGGGGCGCAGATGCTTTGGATTTCAAGCCGGAGAGATTTATGCATGAATTGGACGGGCACGATAACATTATGGATTTAGTATTGAGTCAATCAGATTTCAGGATGCTTCCATTTGGGGCAGGAAGGAGAGGATGCCCAGGGGCTGGCATGGCTATTCCCACAGTCGAACTTGCGTTGGCTCAGCTGCTACACTTCTTCGACTGGAGGGTGGAAGGTGTTCCATCCGAGATGGACATGAGAGAAGTGGGGGGAGCGTCGCTATCGAGACTTGTTCCACTCTCTGCTTTTCCATCGTTAAGGAGTGGAAGCGTTTGATGGTTCCCCGTATGTGTTTTCTTGCTTTTTCTTCTTCGTATACTTATGAAGAACCTTAGTGTCGTGGCTCGTAATCTATGTTAGGAAGAAGTGCGATGTTGAGGTTTTTTCTTGCTTTTTCTTCTTCGTATGCTTATGAAGAACTTTAGTGTCGTGGTTCCTAATCTATGTTAATGTGTGCTGCAGTAACAACATGAAAGATATATCAGGCATGTTTTTTCTTTTTCGGATGTGTTAGAAAATTTTATAGGGGAAGAGGAGAGGAGAGTGCCTCAAGAAAACAATCTCAGTAACAATATGAAAGATATCTCCCCGCATGTTTTATTTTGCTTTTTCTTCTTCTTCGTATGTGTTAGAAAATTTTACACCCGCAGAGGAGAGGAGTTTGCCTCAAGAAAACAATTGCAGTAACAATATGAAAGCTATCTCCCGGTATGTTTTTTCTTGCTTTTTCTTCTTAGTATGTGTTAGAAAATAATTGCGGCAAGCAAATTGCAATTCGACAGAGACTTAATTAAAACACAGAACCCAACTCGATAGAGGCTTAATTAAAACACATAAATTTACTCACTGCAAAAAAGGGTAAGATAGAGTAAAGCTTGGAGCAATAGAATAAAATTTTAGCTTATAATTCAAATGCATAAAAATACATTCATATGAGACTGTAGTGCATTCACCAAGTAAACCCAAAGGTTTAGGGTTATTTTCACTTCACCAAGAGTTGGGGAATAACACACACTAAAACACGGTTGTTTTCACTCACCCACCAAAATTTCCTCAATGATTTTCTCCTTCTCTCTTGATAAACTTTCCAAATGACTTTTAGATTCATATTTATCAAAACATACAACTTTGACTAATTAATTCATGGTAGATATGGGCGATTTTACATAATAAATGATTTTCAGGTGTTGTGGTGATTTTACATAATAAATGATTTTCAGGTGTTGAGTGTAGACAACAGTGGTGGAGTGAATGTTTGCCCATACTTATTTACCAAAATTCATTAAGTTCTTTAACTCTCTCATGTGTTGCGGAATGGTCAACATTGTACTACTACTCTGAACTTCAGTCCTTCCGCTTGGAAACAAAATCGCAACCTACAGAAGAGTTGACTAGGCAAGCATTATGGTTGTGAGTGTGTTTAAGGCGGTGATTGGGATTAATATTTCCAACACTCCCCCTTAATCACAACCGCCACCATTGAAAATTCCCATATTGTGTTTGAGATAAACAAAACTTTCATGTGCCAATGGCTTTATGAAAATATCACCAAATTGTTCTTGTGACCTGTAGTGCTCCAACACAATTTCTCCATTGTTAATTAACTCTCTAATAAAATGAGATTTAGCATCAATGTGATTGGTCCTCTCGTGAAAGACATAATTCTTTGACAATACAATTGCGGAAGTGTTGACTCAGAAAATAGTTGATGTTCGCTCTTGGTTGTGGCAAAGATACCTCAACATCCTTGTCATCCAAACTGCTTGACACGCTGATGCTGTTGTGGCGACATATTCAACTTTTGATGTTGACAGTGATACTGTTGGTTGCTTCTTGGAGGCCCATGAAATGGCTCCAAAACCCAAATGAAAAACATATCTTGACGTGTTCTTTCTATCCTCGACACTTCCTTCCCAACCACTATCGGCGTAACCAACCAGCTTGAAATTATTTGTTGCGGCATATAGAATACCATACTCCTTTGTCCCATTGACATACCTTATAATTCTTTGCTCCTTGCGAATGCATCTTCTTGGGTATCTCCATGAACCTCGACACCAAACTCACTGCACACACTATATCTAGTTTAGTGGCGGTCAAATACATCAAGCTGTTTATCATGCTTTTGTATAATGTCATATTGACATTGCTGCTACAATCTTCTTTTCTTAACTTCAACCCCATGACAGTTGGAGTTGGTGCCGGCTTGTTGTTATGCATTTTAAACCTCTCCAAAATGTTTGCCACATACTTTCCTTGAGAAATAAAAGTGTCATTTGTTGTTTGCTTCACTTCTATGCCCAAAAAATATTTTAACAACCCCAAGTCATTGATTTCAAATTCACTTTTCATGACTTCTATGAAATCGACCATGAGGAAATCATCACTGCTGTAAAAATCAAATCATCTGCATATCAGACAACAATAAGAGTCTTACCATAATTCTCTTTGATGTAGAGAGTAGGTTCATCGTCACATTTGTCGAAACCATTTTCCAACAAGTAAGCATCTACCCTATTATACCATGCACGCAGTGCTTGCTTCAACCCATAAAGAGCTTTCCTCAACCTATACACCTTGTCTTCTTGGCCTTCTACCTCATAACGAGGTGGTTGCACAACATATACTTCCTCTTTTAGCACTCTATTCAAGAACGTTGATTTTACGTCCATTTGATACACTTTCCATTTATGTTGCGCGAAAATTGCCACCACTGTATGCTCCATCCTCGTGACTAACACAAACGTCTCTGCATAATCTCTTCCATGCTACTGCTTGTATCCTTTGACAACTAGCCTTTCTTTATGCCTTTCAATCTTACCGTCGACATTGCTCTTGGTCTTATAGACCCACTTCATTTCAATAACTTCTTCTCCTTGAGGAAGGTCCACTAACTCCCATGTGTCATTATTTTCTATTTCTTCTATTTCTTCCTCCATTGCCATAACCCATTTTTCTTCTTCGACTGCATCCTAAAAATTGATTGGGTCATCTACATGACAGAATAATGCAAATAAGGAATTTAGACCAACGCTACTATCAACTTCATCTTTCTCATAAATCTCATTTAATTTTTTGAATTTTTGTCTTCTTATGCTTGTTGAAGATGTGCTTGACATTTCACTTGGTGTTGCGCTTTACGGTGTGCTTGGAGAAGCACTTGTTTGATTGCGTGATGTTGTCCTATTATTTTTCGATGGTGTTACTTGCTGCCTTCTTTGTGGAGCTTGAATAGGAGTAGAGGGAGTCATTATTGAGGAATTGCTTGCTGCTGTCAATTCCTCTTTGTCCTCATGTGGTCTGCATGCTTTCACATTGACTGTCTTCTCTCAACTTCCATCCCATGTTTCTTCTTCTATGAACTGCACATATCTGCTGATTATGACCTTCTTGGTTGATGGATTGTAGAGCTTGTGTGCCTTGGATTCATCACTATATCAAAAAAAATATGCATTTCTCCCCCTTGCTCTTCAACTTCTTCCTTAACACATCCAGGACATGTGCATAAGCCACATATCCAAAGATTCTCATGTGAGTGACATTATGCTTTCTTCCACTCCATGCCTGTTCAAGAATCACATTTTTGACACTTTTGGTTGGACACCTATTAATGATATATTCTACACAAGTGATAGCTTCAGCCCAATAATCATTTGACAAATTCTTTGCCTTCAACATACTCCTTGACATTTCCATAATGGTCCTATTCTTCCTTTCCACAACACCATTTTGCTGACGTGTATACCTTGTTGTAAATTTCTTATGAATTCCATGCTCTTTGCAAAATCAAAGGAAATCATTTGAGATATATTCTCCACCTCTATTAGTCCTCAAGACTTTGATGTAGTGTCCACTTTTCTTCTCAACAAGAGCATTGTATTGGTGAAAGCGCTCAAACACTTCACTTTTCTATTTTAGGAGATAGACCTATGCCTTCCTTGTGTAGTCATCTATGAAGGTTAATAAATAGTGGCTACCACCAATTTATGGTGTCTGCATTGGTCCACATAAATCTGAGTGGACAATCTCCAAAGGTGCCTTTTCGCTTATTGACTTTCCTGCTGTAAATGTCTCTCTATGTTGCTTGCCCAAGATACATCCTTCACATAGGTTGTCCACTTTTTCTATACTTCGCAATCTCTTCAACATGCCTTTCATGTGCAACAAATTCAAACCTCCAAAGTTGAGATGACCAAATCTCAAAAGCCATAACCAATTTTCATCTTTGACCTTTGCTTGATAGTTCACTTGTGTAACAACTGCAACTTTTTTCTTGTGAGTTCATTGATAGTTGTGCTTGTGCACCTTCTTCCTTCAAATCTGATCTTATTTTTGGGGGAACCATTTATTGTTTGTCATATAAACTTTTGCAATCAGCTGTCTTCTTGGAGGCTTATCCAAAATTGTGCACTCATCATTTTTGAAAAATACGTTGTAGCCCTTTTGCGTGAGATGTCCAATGCTCATGAAGTTATGCTTCAAACCAGGGACAAAGTAAACATTTGAGATGTAGTTCTTCTTCCCCTTCTTTGTTAGGATATTAATTCTTCCTTTGCCCATGACAAAGACTTTGCTATCAGTCCCTAATGTCACTTTAGATTTCACACTTTCATCTAGATTGGAAAACATTTCTATGTTCCCTGACATGTGGTTGCTACACCCTGAATCTAGATACCATATATCATTTTGTTTTTCTTGTGCTACATTACAAGCTAAAAACATGCTATCATGGTTTTGATTTTCCTTTGTGAAACCTACACTTGGTTTGTTACTAATGTCATATTGTTTCTTTCTACATTCATTTGCATAATGACCATACGTCTTACAGTAACGGCATTGGACTTGAGATTTATCATACCTCTGACCTTGTGCTTGATTTTGGCTTGGGCCTTGACTTTGATTTTGATTGATGTCCCTTCCACTTGAGGTCGAAGGGCTACTTCTTCCACCTCTGTGTGGGCTTCTTCCTCTTCCTCTAGCATATGATCTTCCTCTACCTCTACCTTGACCAAATGAAACTTGTGTCTTGAAGGCATGCTCCAATGAGGAGCTTGTTGCTCTATTCATTCTATGTTCATGAGAAACCAGTGATGCATGAAGCTCATCCACTGAGAACTATGAGAGATCATTTGTATCTCCATGAGGCCTGATTTGAGTAACCAGTCCAATTACATGTGTAAAAAGCGAGTCTACATTCTCAGAATATTTCATCTAAAAGTGTTTCAAAATCTCTTCTTAGCATTTGTAGCTTTGTTTTCTTCACCTTTTCCATGCCTTGGTAGGTTGTCTGGAGGGTGTATCATGCTTGCTTGGACTTTGTTGTTGCTGCAACCCTTAGGAAAATACTCTCATGAACTGATTGAAAAATGTAGAAGAGGGATTTTGCATCCTTCTTCCTATTGTCCCTCAACAAATCTCTTTCTGCTTGAGAGAAGGCATTATATGATGTTGCATCTTCTCGTACATGAAAATCATTCTCCAACAAATCCCAAACGTCTTGAGAATAAAAAAGGGTCTTCATGTAATAGCTCAATAATCATACTTTTTCCCATTAAAATGAGGTATCTAAGGATTAATCAAGCTTTTTCTTGATGTTTCCAATTCTGAGGGAAAAAAAAAATTTCTGCTGGTAAATACACTTCAAAAATCTTCCATCAAAACAATTTATAGTTGCTAGTAAAAAACACTTGCTTTTACACTAACAAAGTTTAACCCGCTCTAATACCATGTCAGAAAATTTTAAAGGGGATATAGGAGAGGAGTTTGCCTCAAGAAAAATTTCACTGCAAGCAACTTCATTTGCAGCAAGAAAATCACAATGGGAGAGGGGCTTAATTAAAACAGAGAAATTTACTCATGGAAAAACAGAGTAAAGCTTGGAGCAACACAATAAAACTTTAGCTTATAATTCAAATGCATGAAAATACATTCATATGAGACCGTGGCTCATTCACCAAATAAAAGCAAAGGCTTACAGTGATTTACACTTCATCAGGGGTTGCAGAGTAACACACAACAAAACATGTTGTTTTCACGCGCCCACCAAAATTTGCTCAACGGTTTTCTCCTCACTACCTCTCAAAATTAGACGATATGGGAGATTTTACATAATAAATGATTTTCTAAAATTTTTTGTGGAGTGTAGATAACAGTCATGGTGTGAATGTTTGCCCATACGTATTTACCAAAATTCATTGAGTTCTTTAACTCTCTGACGTGTTGTGTAATGATCAACGTGGTAATACTACTCAGAACTTCAGTCCTTCCATCTGCAAACAAAATCACAACCTACAGAAGTTGACTGGGCAAGCATGATGGTTGTCAGTGTGCTTAAGGCGATGGTTGGGATTAATATTTCCAAAAATATGCTTATGAATAAGTTGATTGGGCAAGCATGATGGTTGTGAATGTATTTAAAGCAGTGGTTGGGATTAATATTTCCAATAGTATGCTTATGAAGAACTTTAGTGTCGCGGTTCCTAATCTATGATAGAAAGAAGTCAAGTGTTGTGGTTCATAATGTATGTTGTAGTAACAATATGAAAGATATCTTGGAATGGTTTTTAGATGTTGATTACATCCATTACTCGAGAAGTAAGTGTTTTTAATTTAATTCAATATTGATAATTAGGGAGACAAGTAATGTTGTGCTGCTTCTTTTTACCTGAATTTAAAGTTGAAATGTATTTCATTTGAAATAAATATAAAATATTATTAAATAAAAATAATATTATTTATAGTAAAATTAATTAAGTTTTAATAATTAACAATACAATTTAATAGAAAATAAGTACTTATTTTTTATGTTAAAATATAGAGTTATATATAACTTTAAGTCATATAATTTTACATAAATAATATCTATATATATATATATATATATATATTATATATATATATATATATATATAATATATATATATATATATACTTTAAAAAAAATGGAGATTCATTTACCTTTTAAAATACTTTAAATAATAATTTTAAATAACAAATTTAAATAAAATATTTGAATATCTATAATTAACTAATATATTTTAATAACAGACTTCATATATATTTTAATAGAGAGAGATATATATATATTTTTTAATGTTCACCATAAATAAAATATTTCACTATTCACTTTACATATATATATATATATATATATTTTTGGAAAAGAAACATTAATTTCAATGCAAACTTAGGAAGGAACAAAATAAAATTTGTAGATGCTAAAGGGTTTATTATGCTCGATTGTGAGAGGAGATTAATAACCTCCCGACTCAAACAAAAGAGAAGAGAAAAAACAAAAGAGAAATCAAGTATTATTATGTCCACTTAACTCATCATTATTTCTTGTCCTTTTTTTGGACCTTTGACCATCTCCCTCTTGGTATATCAAGAGGTACAGTTGCCAACTCAGTTATAGACACCAAAGGGGGGTTTTCTTTATTAGAATCTAAATTTTTGAAAAGATGGACTCTGTTCAAACTCACTGAACCCATGTTGTTAACGTGCCACAACTACAAGATGATCATATTCAAGGATCATTTTAGTTTCTATAATATTATGCATGGATTGACCAAGTTCATTAGGATTTTGAGTGCTCAAATAGTTGTGTTTGGGAGGGTCCTCCTTGATTTCCTCATCTTTATCCCCCAAAAAAATGGGATCAAAAGGTTGCCTTTTGTTTTATAAACCTACCCCTTTTTCTTCTTTGGGTGCTTTTTAGACTATGGACAAGGATTCTATAAGTGTCCTATTTTAAAACATGTATGGCATCTAAATGTCGTGGTTTCATAATTTGAGGTTTCGATCCATTAATAGGATCTATATTTGAATTATATGTAGTCGATTAGACCTTTGTTTAGGCCTATTTCTACACAAATATCGACAAAGGTAAATAAACCTTTCTCCATTATTTCAACATCCATTTTTTTGAAAATTACCAAGGTAGTGTTAATGTCCTCTAGTACTTTGTAATGCCAAAAAGGAAGAGGAATATTTCGCAACTTTACCTAGACTGGGATCTTTGTTACCACCATTGTTCAAGAATCAAACTCTAGAAACCAAGGAGTGATGAAGGGCCCTGCTCTTCCCCAAAACCAAGGCCCTTCCTTCAAGACTTTCTCTAAATCTTCTTAGGTGTGAAACTATACAACAAAAAAAGTGTTTTTGAAGAAAGATTATTGTCACCGTTTTTGGTTTGGGATGTAAAAGCCCATTGACGTAGTCCTTTGGGTGTTTGCCAAAATCCATTAAATCTACAAATGATAGCCTTTTATTGGAGAATAGTGAAGAGATGATTTACCTCTTTATTATTGAAATCCAGTGATGGCATTTGATCCAATTTTTAAACAATATATGGTCTTGGAAGGGATGAAGGTTCATTCATTGAATTGGGCCCCTTACCCTATGCTACATCCTTGTATGAAGCTGAAGAAGTTATATTTATAGATCCCATTGTACTCCCACACAACCTCAACAACATGACGATGGTGGAGTTCCTAGAAATACTATATTCATGCAAGTGTATCAAATCCTACATTTATTTCCCTTCACAAATTAAGCCTTACAAAGTGATAGGAATCCCAAAGTGGCACTCCATGATCTACTTTAGGGACACTACTTTATAAAATATAGTGACCCATATGGGATAAATATCCCTCTAAATTCCTTAATAAAAACATATTACCCTTCCATAGGGTTCAGGGCTTCTATAATTCACACTAAACCCAATAGAGAAAGAAGAGGGGGTCTTTCTTTCATATATAATTTAATATGAGGGTAACGATCCAAGATGGGTAGAAAAAGATCATGGGGGGAGGTTGAAGCATGAAGATCAACAATGGAATATTCCCCAGTGACACATGTCTTAGTTAACGCATGAAGGGATCCTTCTCCCTACTCCATATCTGCAACAAAAATAGGGAAACCCTCCCAAATCCCATGAAATCACAAATCAAACTACATAAAAACTTTGGAAACCTAGTGTTGTAGCGGCTACAACCATCCTCCAAATTTTTGGCTCGCATGCAAATTTCGAAGCCTACCTTGGATCTTGTGATTGATCATCCTTGGTCACTTGTTGGTAAGTTGATGATTTCAAGCTTCCCTCCTCGATCTTAAGAGTTGTTCGTGTTCTCATATTTATGCAGCTTGTGTCATATTTGGGCATAGGGGTTGTTGTTTGTCATGCAAAGGGGATGTTGTTTTGCTTCAACAGAAAACATGCACGTATGAGTTTTTATCATCACATAAACATGTTTCACACTCACTACACACACTCTTCTCATGAAGGTTGTTGCATGAAGCAAAGTATGTTTATACATTCAGGATGGTCTATGTTGTATCACTAAGTGTTGGTGTGCGATCACAGTCAAGTCTTATCAATGTTTACATATATTTCACTGGTCTCAAACTTAGCTAATTTCCCAAGCAGCTTAGCCTCATCCAGCCTCACAGAACTGTGCACTTTGCTTTTGAAACCATCAAGATTCCTCCCTTGCCTGATGAAACCCCGCAGTGTGTAGAGACCCCAACTAGCATTGTTGTCTAGAAATGTGTAGAGCAGTCAGGTAACTAACACGCCTCTCAAGAAATGCGCAGCGTAGTAAATTTCCCAAGCTGCACTACACATAGAAATTGTGCAGAGGTGTCCTCCTAGGACCCCCATCCTGAACAAGTGTCCTGTGCCTAAAAAATGCATACAGTGTTGTCCAAGATACTCTATCTGTCTTGCATTTAAAAACTATGCAAATGGGCCTCCCATGGCCTCATCTTGACAGCAACCACTTTCCGCTGAAACTGTGTTGATCCATCGCTAAGTGACTACAGGAAAAGATGACATGTTAAGATCACTCCCAAGGAGTAGAGGGGAAGGAACAAGAGACCAAGTAATGGAAAAAGATCAGGACCGCATGAAAACTCCGTCGAATGCATGATCATCTCGAGGGTATGTATGGTAAGTAAAGAACACCTTTCGAAGTACACCTCTTAGTTGAGTTTGCAGGACTGCTTGTCACTGTCATATCATCCTGTCCTGAGTAACATGCACGTGCACAAAAAACATAAATTCATTTCATGTGTTTCCTCTACATGTATTGCTTCCTTTCGCTTGTTTGACCAACTGTCACCCTCGGCATGTTGATTGCTATGTCATGCTTGCGACCTTGTTCTATTGATGTTGAAGGTTTTTGTTTGAGTTGTGTTCACTATGTAAACATCTATCGCACTCACACACGATGTTGTAAGAACTGTCAGCAAGTGTCGTCAAGTTCATCCAAAGGTTCATCCGAAGTGTCGCACTTGTTGTTTTCACTATTAGACAGTCCCGTAGTCAGTCACATTGAGCATATGTTTTCTTTTTGGTTCAAGATGTCTTCTCGTCAAGTTATGTTTAGTGTGTGTTTGCAAGGTCATGTATACATGAGTTCACTCGCTCACACACTTGACCATTTTTTCAAATATCTGTCGACCAAACCACCCTCCATCAGTCGGAGCTCCACTGAGCTGCACTTCGTAGTCTCAGCCCTTAGTGACCAAGTATTGTTGCCCATAAATACGTGGAGCTTGAGTCTGCCTCCTAGGCAGTTTGTATTGCACAACCCTGGAATCGACCTGGCTAACTGTCACCTAGAACAATGCAGAAGTTGCTCAAGAATCCATCTCAATTTGCGCTACCTGAAAGCCAATCCATCAAGCCTCCCACTAGTCAATCAGTGAGTTTAACCAGGTAGTGACCCCGGCTTCATTCCGAAAAATTGTGTAGAATCTATCAGCATGCTTGCCTCCGCTGACTGAAGAAATTGTGCAAACAAGAGGGACAGGAAACCGCTATGCAGTATACCTAGGGGGGATAGTATCGGGTACAGAGGGAGGTACCCAAGGGAATAATGTAATAATGGGATTGACCATAGTAATAAATAAAGTGGTTAACCTGTATCACGTAAGGGACCACAAGTAGTTAGAAATAATGTAATAAGCCCATTGTATTAGATAGATGGTATTGAGGGAACCATGGTAATGACCCATGGTATTGTATGTATGAGGCCTATATAGAGGCTAGAGACTTCCCATGGAGAGGTGTCAAGGAATATTATATGGACAAGCATATGGCTTGTAGAGTGTTCTCCTTCCTTAAGGAGTAAATGTATGGTGTTGCCCTACCTTAAGGGTTTGATTAATAAAGTGAAGCATTTCTATATTCAGATCTTGTTATATTTTGGTATATTTCTATTATCATATATTTTCAAGTCAAATTTGTTACAAGTGGTATCAAAGCACTTTCTTGGGCAAAGCAGAATTTTTATTTTTATTTTTGCAGTGACTTTTTGAGGTGGTGTGTTTGCAGATCAGATCTGTATGTTTTGGTGCAAAATTTGCAGAATCTAATTTCATATCTGGGTTTTTTATGAAAAGATACCCAATTTGAAAAATAAATTTTGCTGAATCGGAGTTTGGATGAGGGAGATATCACTGATTTAAAAATCAATAGTGTTGCAGACATTTTTCAGGGCGGTGAGTTTGGAGATCAGATATGTATGTTTTGGTGCAAAATTCATAGAATCTAATTGTAAATTTGTGTTTTTTGTGAAAAAATATACCATTTGAAAAAAAATCGGCTGAATCAGAGTTCGGATGAGGGAGATATCATTGATTTAAAAATCAGTTGTGTTGTAGACATTTATCGGGGCAATGAGTTTGTAGATCAGATATATACATTCTGGGGCAAAATTTGTAGAATCTAATTGCAGGTCTAGGTTCTTTGTCAAAAAATACCCACTTAAAAAAAAAAAGGTAGGTATAATCGGAGTCTAGATGAGGGAGATATCGCTGATTTAAAATCAACTCTTTTTTTTTTCTATTTTTTTTTTTTGTCAGAATTTTTTGTGACGACGGGACAGTTGCAACGCAAATCAGAAATTCCAGTGCCTTTATTGGGATTTCTATCACATGGGTAGATGCAGAATGGTCATTCCATTTTCGAAAACAGGTCATAATAAGGATTCTGAGCAATATTGACCGAACTGTGGCCATTTTAATTTTTCACCAAGTAAGTGATTTTTTTCAAAACTCTCTTCTTGGCTTCTAGCAATACGTTTTCAGGAAAAATTGATGGGCCGACTATTAAAAAATTTATACAAGAGAATAAGGTTGACTTTCTAGGGTATTTGAAGGAAAAAATAGGGTATTATTTGGAAGATGAGTCTGCTATATGGTGGAAATCACTTGACAGTGAGTTTCTAAAGTTACATAGTGCTGATGAAATTGAAAAACTATTGTTGGACAAATGGTCTCATACTGGAAAGAAGAAAACCAAAAATCCTATCAAAGATTATATTTTTATAGGAAAATATAATGGTCCTACTATTGAAGAATTCATAGAAAGAGAAAAGTCATTATGGCTAGAACATTGAAAATGTTTAATACCGCTTAGTATGAAAGAAGAGGCTGCCATATGGTGCAACTCACTTGACACCAAGTAGTGGTTCAAACTTTTGGATGAAGAATTTGAAAAATTCCTTTTAGACAAATGGTCTCATGCTGGAAAACAGGAGAATGAGACATGTAAGGGGTTATTTTCTACTGGTATCTCCTTATTACAGATTCATGGATATATTCAGAAGGAGAAAATCATTGTGTCTATAAATCCTAGTTGCAAGAAAAATCGTATAAATGTCAATTTGGCAAAAAAATTGCAAGTTCCAGCAAAACAAATGGAGCGCACACAGGTTAATAATGAGGAGGTGCAAGTTTATAAAGATTTGAAGATTTCTATGGACAAGTATGTATTGCATTCTGATTTTTATGTTTCAGATATGGCTAATGTGGATGTTGTTTTGGGATACCCTTGGATGGAATCTATGGGTACTATTCAATATTAATGTGCAGAAGAAATTCCTAAAGCTCTGGTATAAAAAGAAGAAAATTACATTATAGGATATTTCCATCAATAAATAGGTAGAGTCTAAGGAGGCTGAAACAGAAGATGTTCCAGGGACTGACACATCAGATGATGAGCCCTTGATGGTTGACAACCAAACAAAAACATCAAACTAGGTACCAAAAAAATAGGTAGAGTCCAAGGAGGCTGAAGTAGAAAATGTTATAGGTACGGATACATCAGCTGAGGAATCTGTGGTTGAAGTAATATTGGAAGATAAGCAACAACAATATACGCCACATGTACCAGATACCAATCATTCTCCATTAGGTGGTGAATTAAAGAAAGATACACCATTGGTTAAAACTTAAACATATCACCACCCACATCACCTCATAAGAAAAAAACCAACACAATGGAAACAAATTAGCCACAAGGATAACAACCCCCGCATGAAAAATAGAGAGGGGCAATGATCCACCCACTACACATCAACACAGAAGAGCCGCCAAGATCAACTTCCATCTCAAGTGAGTGAGGCACTAGCTAGATTGAGGGTTCACCTTTCTCTTGGATGGCTAGATGCACGTGTATGGTACCACTGGACTACTCTTTTGAGTTAATCTTACTATTTGTGTTCTTCTTATGTTTCGGGGATGAAACATGTTTAAGGGGGCTGGAATGTAGTATACCTAGGGGGGATAGTATGGGGTACAGAGGGAGGTACCCAAGGGAATAATGTAATAATGGGATGGGCCATAGTAATAAATAAAGTGGTTAACCCGTATCATGTAAGGGACCACAAGTAGTTAGCAATAATGTAATAAGACCATTGTATTAGACAGATGGTACTGAGGGAAGCATTGTAACGACCTATGGTACTGTATGTATGAGGCCTATATAGAGGCTAGAGACTCCCCATGGAGAGGTGTCAAGGAATATTGTATGGACAAGCATATGGCTTGTGGAGTGTTCTCCTTCCTTAAGTAGTGAATGTATGGTGTTTCCCTACCTTAAGGGTTTGATTAATAAAGTGAAGCATTTCTATATTCAGATCTTGTTATTTTTGGGTATATTTCTATTATCATATATTTGTAGGTCAGATCTATTACATGCTGCATGTCACTACACTATCTTTGAAAATTTCCCAGTTATGTCAGTCAGTCCCCTTGCCAGCCGACCTGCTGCTCCTCCTGAAAATTATGTAGTTTTCCTGGACTTTCCACCATCTTCCCGACACCCTGCTCAGCTCAGAAATTGCGCAGACATGCTCAGCATGACTACCTCCTAGTTTTGCGTAGTTTTGGCCAAAAATCTCCCGCATCCCGCTCCTAGCCTCCCCTGAAAATCTGCATAGTTTTCACTACCAACATCCTTTACTACTCGCACTACCTTCCTAGGAAAAATTGTGCAGTTCTATCTACTAGCTGAGCCAGATCCCGTAAAATTTCACTGTTGTTCTAGACTGCTCATCCTAGCCTCCGAGTGACCTCTGTGCAATTTTTATTGACAATGCCCCGGAGCCTCACTTCCCAACCTGACATGTGCTATGTGCTATTTCGGAGCCTTGTCCTCTCTCCTAGTCACCTCCACCCGGAAACGAAAAATAATGCGTCATGGTAGACTAGGGGATTTTAGGATTTGATGTCATCTCATCATGGGTGATTTCAGAAATAGGTACATGGATGAGACATGATGCAATGATGAATGGGATGAACAAGGAGTGCATACTAGAAGACTTTCTAGCAATTGGACGAACACACGAAGCATACCAAATAGAAAGTGAAGGAGACACATTCACATGCATGAACTATCAAGTGAACACCAATACCATTGATGACTTCACGCACTCTGCCATGTGGAGACGAAGCTATGGTACACCACAGACAAACTCATCACTCAGGAGCACAACAATTCAACACGAACAACACAACCAACATGTGCATACCTGTAGCGTCATGTCGAGTTGTGTCATGAGTCTCCTTGGCCACATCACTACTTTGGATCATAACTGTGCAATCAATGTAATATAACGTGGAAGTCCAAGAGACCCATAGATGAAGTCAAAGATTCATGTAAGTCAAACAATCATGAGGGAAGTTAAACAATCACAAGGGTCAGTTTCACCCTTGGCTATATATACCCATCATTTGTACATGCAAGAGACTTTTCACCTTGGCTCCTCCCAGATAGCCTTGAGAGTATGTAGTCTTTTCTTTGAGGAGTGAGCAATGGCTACAATGCCCCTCTATCTAGGCTAGTGATTTAATGGTGTACGAATGTGTCTTGGAACTTTCACTTAATTCAAAAGCCTATTAGCAGGCCAACACATTTTCACACATGTATTGTATTCATTTGTAAGACTATTCTTTGGACGCTTGTAATGCATGTTGCTTTAACCTGTATTAATATAGATGAACTATTTCAGTTTTTCTAGTACATATTCTATTGCAAATGTGTTATATCAGTTGTTAACGATGTCTCACATGTGTGGACTATTCCACTGGACACTCGACAAATTAATTATCATAAACTTGTTATAACGACTATCGCACTCATGTGGACTATTCCATTGAGTGTTGTGCTATTTGTTCACTTTGTGTTTGTGACTACCGCATCTGTGTGGACTACTCTGTCGAAAGTTGTGCATGTCCTGTTGTGTTGTATGTCTCTAATAGAGTTGGGACTATTCTCTTTCAACTTGACACTCACTTTCACCCTCTACCTCCGCAGTGAAAGAACCTTGACACAAGCGACACTAAGAACTCACCAGGCACATGAACCTCACTATTTGAAGGAGAAGTAAATCACTCTCATGTCCTGACAAGAAAGAGCTAAGGAAAACCTTTAAGATAATGGCAACTGGGCCATCATATTGGATGGGACTCCTACACCAAATGGTGTGAGGTCTAGTTGGGACTTCATACCGGAGAGGTCCCCTGAATGTTGGCGAGTCCACCACCGTCAACTTTTCTGGTGCTAGAAGGAGGGCTAGATGACAAGTTGAGTCCTCACAATATGTTTTAATCTTTGCATGCTTATCATGACTAATCACAAAATTTCTTCGCTGGAGTGTATGTCTTATGGAAACGACTTTGAAATCTCAGAGGATCTTTGGATTTTCTTGTCACAATACACATATGATGGTGGAGGCCAAGTAGCCTTGGTTCAACATGTGGTTGGCTTTGTAAGCTACTGTGAAAGGCATGAAATCTATGAAGATTACATGACCTTCACGTTGTTTGAATACATGCTTCGAGGGCACCCAATGCATTGGTGTGCCACGCTGCCCGAAAAATCTATTCACTCTTTCCATCATCTGATCGTAGAGATAGGCCACGCTTTAAATCATTTTGACCGTAAAGTACTCAATAAAGAAAGTATGAAATTATGGAAAGCACCCAATGAATCCATTAAGAAATTTCACACGTGTTTTTGTAATCTTGCATATCGATTCCGTGAAGATGAAATTCATTGGGAATTCTGCAATGGAAGATTTAAATATCTTCTTTACACATCTAAAAATCCGTAATTCTTAGAATCATTCAAATACTTCCCAGCATACCTCGGTGTTAGAGCTTCCAAATCTAACACGGAGAAGGTCACTGTCACAATATATTTTCCATCCTCTTCTCATCAAACAACTCTAGCTCCATAGTACGAGGTGGGAGAATGTGAACGCACATCTGTTGAATTGTCACATCCTCCTACCCCACCTGCTCTTGATATCTGTGCAAATTTGGCTTGCAAGCCTACTTATTGTCATGTGAGCTTGTTACCTCAACCTCTGTCCCCGTGTTTTGCTGATCCTCTAGATTGTACTGTCTTGTGTTCTTCCGTTTCGGACTCCACACTTGTTATGAACAAGGATCGAGTTTTCGACGGAGTTGGTGTTGTGAAGCAAACCCACGCTATCATTGATGTTGAATGTGGGAATCTGAAGAAGAACCCATAGTGAAGGATGACTCCCTTCCACTTGCACCTCATTCGCTCTAACTTACATATCTTGTGATTCTGCCACTTTTGATTTTCCCTGTGAAAACTCATCTTCGGACGTGTCTGCCTTTAACCATTCACAGGACACACCAGATGTCATCCTGTTATTATATTTCATACATGACACATCTTCCGTCAACTCTCATTTTTTAAAACATAGCGGGTGAACTTCCTTGTTTCCCATCAACCCCTCTACATGATTCATCAAATCAGGAGGATTCTGATGAACATCCTGAATTTTCTGATCGTGGTTGTCGTGATTTCTGTACTTCTTCATTTGATCGAGATATTGACTCACTCGATGTTAATCTTCCTAGGGAACTGGTCTTTGACGATCTATCTATTAATGAAGTGGAAATCTTATAGGCTGTCGACGCACTTCAGCCTAGGAAAATGGTTATGTCAGGTCCTCGTTGTCCTGAGGTTAGTTCCACTTCCAATTAGAAAAATTTTGAAACAACCAAGGCTCCTCATCACTCATTTGTATGGCTTGAAGATCAATCCAATATACAAATTTCACTTCCTCCACTTGAATCACATGATCGCATCGCTCATGCATTGGAGGAATCATACACAACAAGCACACTTGCAAGGTTTAAGTTGTCTCTCTTTCTCATGTTTGCTTGTCTGTCACAGTCAAGAGAGTGTGCATGCTTATCATCTGCACACAGTGTGTCACAACACCATGTTAAGTTCATAGAATATCTATCTTGTGCATTCTCTTTTCTTTTCTGTGGATTCTTTAGAACTCGGAGCATGTTGGTATTTGCTGATCTATATTTCTTGTTCACTGGTTTACATATATATCTTTCTTGTTTAGTATGCCTTCACCAACATGGGCTAGCCAATGCGCCGATGGCTACATTGGAAATATCACTTCACATGAGTAGGCTCTGTTATAGACATATTTGGGCATTGCAAACCCAATCACATGTGTCCATAAACCGAGGGCTTCTAAGTCCCTAAAAGTGTTGCTTCATGCCCTAAAAGAACAAGGTCAGCTGATTACATCATCTCCTAGAAGTTCTCCACAGAAAACTGCTCAAAACTGGTTAAAGCTGGACCATACAGACTGCCCACTGCTAAGGGCGCGATGCATCTCACCTGCTCAGTGTAAAAAGTGCGATGCATAATGGAAAGCCCTTATGTAGGGTACGATGGGTGAGAGTAGACAAATGGCAAAGACAATTTGCAAGGTGGATGATCATGGAATCTTCCAGAAACTTCTCTTGTGACACTTGCCCCTCTAAATACGCCCAGGGATGAGTAAGAGATCATAAATCTCCAAGTGGAATCAAGAACTATCAGAGAGAAGACACTAATCAAAATCCCAAAAGCTGACTCACCCCCTTTCAATCATCTATATGTGGATCCCTCATCCCAGAGATCCAAAGGCTGGAATCTTGTATCTTGTAAGGAAGTGTTGTTGGTTTCCTAGTGGAATTTCATAGTGTTGGTTGATCTAAGCTTTTCATGAGGTGAAAAAGGGCTTTCATGATGGGAGGATGACGCTGGGTCAGATCAATTTCTTGTAATCCTCTAGTCTACTCTTTTATCAATAAAGCTATTCAAGTTTTCCTCCACATTCTTGTATGATTGACGATATATGCATTTGTGTGGTCAATATATATCTATTCCTATATTGTTTACGATTGTAGATCTCTGTATTTTGGAGGTATTATGCTACTTTGACTTTACAGGTACTCATTGAAGCGGAGTGATCAAAGAAGGAGTGGAAAAGACCTGTCAGAGAGGAGAAGGAACAAGTAAGGAACCAAGCGAGAGATCGAGGTTGGTATTCTTTGCTCCTCTCTTACCAACTTCTCGTAAAGGAAAATAAGGATAACTTTAATCTGTTTCTTTCTAAGATAGCTACCCATCTTAGTGGGACTAGTAGTTCTGCATAGACACTAGATTTCTCGATAACAAAATGGAAACTCCACTGGGGGACGAATAACTTTTTTGCTTGTCTATATTTGTTTGCTTTATAAACTTACAGACGGAGCCTGAAGTCAAGCCAGCTAGCTTTCGAACTGCATTTTCTATGCAAGTGCAAAGTAGATCAATGTTGCTTGAGTCTATCTCCAGGTTTTTTTTATAAACTAAATGATCGATTTGCAAACATCCTAATTGCCCTGGTGGTGGCTCAGTAGCCTCATTAGATCAGCCCCTGTGATTTTCATTTACTGACTATCATTTTCTCTACCTAAACCCTTGAACTGAGCTACAAACTGTGACCCAGAACCAATTTGAAGTCTCGTCCCTGGACCTTCGCACCCTCTCCTCTTAGGAAACTGGATGCATCGCACCTCCCAAGTGTAGTAGGTGCGTTGCATCACACTTTCTCTGTATTGCAGGTGCGATGATTAGATAAGACCTCATCTGCCTCCAGATTTTGGTTTCTAGTTCACTCTCTTCAACTTTATTAAGGAGTTTTGCTACCTGTGATCAGTATACCTCCATGGAAACTCCCTTCCTTTGCATGATTTAGCCTCCCTAGTACAAATAATTGTGAATGTTTTTATGTATTGTACGCCATTTACAGTTCTCTTTTACAAAGAAGTGGCATAATCAAACTGTTGTCTTTTGATTTGAAAGTGTTGCAAGTGTCGTTTTCAGTCAAATAAAAGAATTCCACTATTTTGGATGGTCGATTACACTGTTACTCTTGTATTTGATTTGCATTTATATTTTTTCAATTGTCGAAAGCAGTGTTCAATTCAAAATCGCAAAGTGTCGTCATTATCTTCCTTTCATATTTTGAAAAGAAAATTGTTAGTAATGTCACTTGAAACGATTCAGATTTGTACTTAGCATTCCTTTTGTCATTCACACATTAAGAAAGTGAAAACAATTACATGCATGTGCATTTGCATTTGCATTTAGATTGCTTGTTGATTTAGGACAGTGCATTTAGTGTGTGCTCTTTGCTCTATTTTGAAAGATTCCCACTTCTCTTTCCTTAGTAGCTAGGATTTTCATTGCAAAAAGAAGACTAAACAACTGTTTATCATCTTAGATTGCATTTTAGGAATTGTATATCTACATCACGCAGTGAACCTGAAAGGAAAACTTCTTAAGAAATATCAACTTTAAAATAAATTCAATGAACATAAAAACGCTTTGAAACCTAATGCACAACATTTAAAAGTCTAGGCTAGAGACGTATTTCGGCGTCGTAAAGCCTGGTAACTATCGCTTTCATCTCAGGTTGGGTGATTCCTCCTCTTTGAGATGACAAGTGCCAATATGGACTTGTTCTCCCACGTACCATCGAGTATATTTTGGGAGACCACAATAGGCTATATCCTTTATCCTTGGGAAGCCGTGTCTGCCGCCCTATCGATCGCAATGCACTGAACACAACATTCGGGAAGATTGATTGCCGTATCGTAAAAAGTATTCTGCAGTTTTGCAATTGGTTTGGTAATCCCTCTATCTAGATTTCTAGAGTAGTCTCTTTTGTTCCTTTTCAGACTCCTTAAAAGAAAAGGTCCATCTGAGCACTTGTCACTTCAAGCTCATTAAAAATCGAAGGCAACTAGAGTCATCTTTAGCTTTCTCTCGACTCTTAAAAATTGAAAAAGCAAGTTGTGTCAAAGCGTCTAAAATTCATTTAATTTAGAATCACTTTTTCCCCTTTTGAGTTGATCGAGTAATCTGCAATCATGGAAGAAAGTCAATCGAAACCCTGTCATTCATAGAGACTAACGAGTCAACTGTCTTTAACTCCGGAGATGAAACTATTTCGGAGAAAGCGAACTCGTTTAACCGAATCAAGGTCCCTTGATTTGATTGGAACTTGTGTTCCAACATCCTTAGGGACTCCGATTACTCCAACCATTTCTGGTATCCCTGCCTTTACAGAAGAAGTTTCACAGCCACAAGAGGACATTAGAATTGATCCTAGTGTAAAGGTAAACACTTCTATTCCTGAATCGGCTCCATCTACAGCTGATTCAGAACGTGTTATTCCCCAAACATCTATCGCTACAGAGTCTACACCTTCTTTGGCACCAGAAATATTTTACGGACCTGACGGTCCTCCTCTTCCACTTGGATTGATTGCTATAGAAGAGATTGTGGAGAATCCTCCATCTAGTTCTTCATCAGAAGTTAGTATCCCGTCATCGGAAGTACGTGTAGAATCGCTAGGAAATCTTCTGGATAGACTAGATATGTTTGAACAACCGGCCACATCTAGGACTATGTCATCCAACACAGCAGCGGCGGAACTTCCTGATACTACTCCAACGATGTTTTCTGGTGTACCATCTGTCCCAACTAGCTCTCAACCGCTAGATGGAGTCCATCCAAGCACTGTTTCGACAGTATGGTCTGTTCCTGTTTGTTCATCTGGAATAATATTTGGAATCTCTTATGTTGAGTCTCAACAGATTGATCCTTCGCAACGGTATCAATTTGGAGAGTCTTGTCCCCAAAGGCCAATCGTTCCTTTTAGCACTGGATTGCAACCATATGGAGAGCATTACACCCTTTCATTGTCTCCTCCGGGAGAAAAACCATATGGGATTTCTCATCAGAATTTAGGTCATGCTGGTATTACATCCAGCAGTTGGGTGCTAATATTGCCTCAACAACCAAGAGTTGTGTACTCAACGCAACAAAGCCTATCTATGTCGAATATCCCCACTACACCGCCCATTGTGACAATGTTGCAAGTACAAGCGTTGCCTATTGTATTTCAACCTCAAGTTTTTCAGGTCGTAATACAATAGCCTCCTATCTCCATGACACAGCCACAATCATTGATTAGTGGCTCCCTAAATATGAGTGACCCAGGTTCAGACGGGTACTATTACCCCTCATCTTGGTCAAATAGCCAGTATTGGGCAACAGCAAATGGTTTCACAAACATGGCTGGTGCAATATCAACAACCACAATTCCAACAAGTTTACCAAGGATCTGAGCAACAAATATTTGCAAATAATGGGCAGCCGTATATTGAAAATGATCAACATCAATCGCTTCATAGTGGTTACAACCATTAAGCTTACCAAATTTATCAACATCAAATGCATTATGCTGGTATGCAAAGACCCACTGCTCAAGCAATCCCATCTTATCCTGGGTATGCTTCGCCAAACCTGAATCAACAGTTGCCCTTCGTGGCGAATTTAGAGTTACCAGATCTAAATCGGCTAACAAACGATCCAATTGCTTATGCCCCTTGGTGGCCGGCGATTCCTCACAAACTTTCATCAGATATTCCTAAATTTAATGGAAATTCAGGTGAAGACCCATCGAATCACGTGATTACCTTTCATCTATGGTTTTCATCCAATACTCTAAATGATGATTTTATTAGGCTTCGCCTTTTTCAGCAAACGTTAATTGGTCCGGTAGAAAAATGGTACATTGAATTGCCTAGAGCTTCATTCGATAACTTCAGTACCCTCGCCACAGCCTTTTTAACCCATTTTTCAGTTACCAATAAGGTATGAAACAGGAACAAAACTGCTTACTAATTTCAAACAGACAATGGCCACTTACATATCTGATCATATTCATGAGTGGCGACGTCGTCGTAGAATGGTAAAAACATATGTCCCGGATCAACTACTAGCTGAATGGTTTATTAAGACTTTGTTACCTTCTATTACGGAAGATATGGCAAAGGGAGGAGTCGTCACTGAAGAGTAGGGAATTTCTCATGCACAATATCTAGACTTGATCTATACTGAGTCTGGCACGCTCTACGACAAAATCCCCGATGCTCCTAGACCAGAATTTTCCATTCCTCCTCCTCCTAAATCGTACAAGGACTCTCATGCCGACGATGGCATGATAGGTACAAGAAGCACAAAATCGACAAAGGCTACATCTAAGAAAGCCCGTAAGATTTCTGATCAAAATGCAAATGAAGAATTTCTAGCCTCGGAGGTTAATGCCGTGTCGATCGACAAAGGCAAAGAACTGAAGCAACCAGGGGACAAGAAGAAAAACAAAGGGAAGAGTAAAAAGAAGAAACATGATGACTCATCTCCTGAAAAATATTCTTTAAACCCTGCCAGTCAAAAGAAACCTACTCAGCCATGCATCATATGTGATGGGGATCATTGGACAAGAGAATTTCCACATAAAGCTGAAGTTAAGAAATTCTTTAAAAGTTCAAAAACCTTAGTAGTATTGACTGATCTGTTTCCGAACCCGGGAACCAATCTAGTTGCTAGTGACAATGCTTCCCCATCCCAAGTCCTTATGTTGTCCATTTCAAAACAGCAAAATGATGCTTTAATATCGATAAGGACCAAAGATTACGAGAATCCACAGCCGTCGAACAACAAGGCTACTGATCAACCTAGTAGTTTGACAACAACTTCGACTGAAGTTGTGCCACCCATCATTCCTGAGCTAACAATAAAACCACCAAAGGGAGTAGCACACAAATCGACATTTAATCCTCGTGCCAGAGCAGCACAAAATTATAATATAGTAGAGGACCTAGCCCAATCGCCGTCCGCTATGTTGACACTTGAAGTACTACAAAATTGCCCCTCCCAAAAGCAGGCTTTATTATCAGCAATAGGTGGGATTGACCCATCGGATTCCAATCTTGTCTCCTTTAATCATAAAGGATACGACCCTCAGTTACCAGCTCAACTTTCTTTCCTCATTCAAGTGAAAGCCCTCAACAAAACTGTTCATTGGACAATTATTGATGAGGGAGCATATACATGTATTATGTCGATGAGTTGCTGTAAAACTTTAGGTTCACCACCCTTGTCGAGATCGTCAACAATGTTGAAAGCATTCGATGGATGAACATACATTCCATATGGGATTTTAAGTAACTTGCAAGTTGAACTAGGGGGCAAGAGAGTAGAAATTGATGTTGAAGTTATCGACAGAAACCTCAATTACAACATCCTACTGGGAAGGCCCTGGATTTATGCTATGGTTGCTATTGTGTCAACTTACTTTAGAAAGATTGCATTTCCCTTTCAAGGAGGAATTACAATCGTTGATCAACAAACCTTTCTCCCCAATAGTTCTCAAGTTACCGGAAGCATTCCATTGATCCATGGAAGCTCTCAATTGCTTCAAAATGTTGGAGTAAGCTTCCTAAAAGACCCTGCCTTAATGGGTACTTTTTCCCTACCGCCTCCGAGTAATCTGGCGGTAGTGGCCACTGCGGAAACTTGCAATATGATATCTTCTATATCTAAAAGATTCAGAAGATTCCTGAACATTTTGTCAGCATGAATCATCACCATTTTAGAAATATTGTAGCAATCAATTTTCTTGGCCTAGGGGGCAAACCCAAATCAACACTCATTAAGTGTTTGGATAGATAGATCTAAGGAATATGGAACCTCTTCAGGTTGTTGGTCGCATGTACATTCTACAGACAAAGGAATCATTCAGCCAATGATGATAGGAGAGGCACCATGGGAAGATCACCACCATCATTCCTATCTTCTAGATTACCACGAAGATTATTCCAGTGACCTTAATCATCCTTCACTTTTTGATTTTCTATCAAATACTGTAAATACGGTGGATTATGAGGATAGATCTTTTACTGTGTCAACCTCATTAAAAAATGAAACAAATCCCTTTCCAAATAGAATCTTTGATTACGATATCATAAAATCCAAGTCGAGTATTTTAAAGATATCGAAGGTAAACCTTCATTCCAACCACTATGTTGAATGCAATGAAGCTTGGGGGGCATGCACCTTGATTTGCGTTATTATGCTAGGGGCATGCAAACTTATCATGAGCAGTGTTACCACAGGGTTCAAGCTCGTTAAGGGATTATATGACGAAAAATAATTACTGGATTTTTCTTTTCGTACCTTTTAAGACTCTCTAAAATTGAAAAAGGACCGAGTTGTCTTTGTCGTTAAACTCGTTAAAACCAATAGCGACAAACTTGTCCATGCAGACAAGAATGAGTTTCACTATCGCTAGGCTCATTAAAACATAGCGACGAGTTTTCCCGAAGAGCAAATTATAGAACAAGCATATGTTATCCTCCTCAAGCTTGACAAAAATAAACAGGCACTGGTCAGCAATGACTGGGGAAAATTGGGAAGAAAACTTGAAGAAACTTTATTGGTAGCGAGTCGCTCTTGAACATGACACTTTCACTCCATCACCATGATTGAGTCAGGTTGGGTTATTCTGTTCATCGATCATACAGCCATTGGTCCACTGTACCATCCATCTTTGGGGTTAATGCTACCAATCCATTTCAGTGTCGCCGATATTTTCAAGAGAAGTCGATTAGAGAATTCACCAATTCCGCTTGTGTCTCACCCGCTGCAATACCTTCACACTTCATTCCTTCATGAACACCACCCTGAACACTGTATTGTTAGATCGTTTTCACCTCCACAAAATCATTTTCTCCATTCCATGTCGTAGATGTGGGATTCATTAAGGCCCTCCTACGATGGGTCACTTCTCGTCGATGACAACTCATTATCCAGGAAGTCGACCTAGGAACAACCCTTCAGTGCTTTGAAGCTTGCATGCCTCAATGGCAAGTTTCTCACTTCCGGTGACAGGTCTAGATCAATGGCCTTTGACTGAAATATTTTGCGTGTTGTTCGACGCTAAGTCTCATTTTCACACCACGTGAATTGTACTATGGTACCTTGAGGGTCATTATCATTATCGGTGATTCCTCTCGCACCTGTCAATAACTTACATCATTGGCTGGTAATCAGGCGATGTCTTTCCATGTTCGAATCCAGAAGATTTCTCACATGGATTGACTTGTACTTGGGATGAAGATTGGATGAGTTTGAAGACCTCGGATCTAGTTTCATCCATCTAGGCTACGATATATTTAGGAAAATAAAGACATCAAATGTACATCATTGCTACACAGATAATCGTCCGAATCAAAAGGATGATGGCTCTATAAGAATCATCAGTCTACCACATAGACGATTTTCTATCCTATGTACATGAAAATGAATTTATAAAGCTGAGCATGGGAATGCCCGCCTCAGCTAGATCATGAAAATGTTACGAAGATAATGTATTGTATTGTATCTTATTACAGGTCACCTTCCAGTTTGAAAAACCTTGGATCCTCATGATAAAGCATTACACCCGACATCAAAAGATTCTTGACCTCATACTTAGGGGGAAACTGTTATAGAAATATTTGGGCACTACAACCCCAATCAAATATGTCCATAAACCGAGGGCTTCTAAGTCCCTAAAAGTGTTACTTCATTCCCTAAAAGAACAAGGTGAGCTGATTACATCATCTCCTAGAAGTTCTCCACATAAAAATGCTCAGAACTGGTCAAAGCTGGACCATATAGACTTCCCAGTGCTAAGGGTGCGATGCATCTCACCTGCTCAGTGTAAAAAGTGTGATGCATACTGAAAATCCCTTCTATAGGGTGCGATGGGTGAGAGTAGACAAATGGTAGAGACAGTTTGCAAGGTGGATGATCATGGAATCTTTCAGAAACTTCTCCTTTGACACTTGCCTCTCTGAATTCACCCAGGGATTAGTAAGAGATCATCAATCTCCAAGTGGAATCAAGAACTATTAGAGAGAAGACACTAATCAAAATCCCAGAAGCTGACTCACCCCCTTTCAATCATCTATATATGGATCCCTCATCCCAGAGATCCAAAGGCTGGAATCTTGTATCTTGTAAGGAAGTGTTGTTGGTTTCCCGATGGAATTTCATAGTGTTGGGTGATCTAGGCTTTTCATGAGGTGAAAAAGGGCTTTCATGCTGGGAGGATGACACTGGGTCAAATCAATTGCTTGTAATCCTCTCTTCTACTCTTTTATCAATAAAGCTATTCAAGTTTTCCTCCACATTCTTGTATGATTGATGATATATGCATTTGTGTGGTCAATAAATATCTGGTTCTATATTGTTTATGATTGTAGATCTCTGTATTTTGGATGTATTATGCTGCTTTGACATTACAGGTACTCATTGAAGCGAAGTAATCAAAGAAGGAGCGGCAAAGACCTATTAGAGAGGAGAAGGAACAAGCAAGGAACCAAGCGAGAGATCGAGGTTGGTATTCCTTGCTCCTCTCTTACCTACTTCTCGTAAAGGAAAATAAGGATAACTTTAATCTATTTGTTTCTAATATAGCTACCCATCATAGTGGGACTAGCAGTTCTGCATAGACACTAGATTTCCCGATAACAGGTCCATGCACTGTTTAGTGTAGGAGTAGGAGTGATGTTTTCTTTCTTGCTTTTCTTTGCTTCCTGGTTTGCATGTTTTCTTTGCTTGCTTGCTTTGTTTTGTTTTTGTTGGCTTGTGGGGGCCTAACCCAGGTTCGAAGTTAATTAGCTAAACGAACCCCTATACTACTGGCCCTTTCCGCAGCAGTCCACGGAGCGCAGACTGAGGTCTCACCTGAAGTAGTATGGAGGGGTGCTAGAACCAGGTTACTTCACGCACTTCCTTGGCCTTCTCGCACTTCCCTGGCCTTCACGCCTTGGATATTCACCTTTGCGCAACCCTAACTAGGGGTTATGGGGCTTCTGTGCTGCTGGAGCAGCGCTCTGCACTATTTCCCTAAGTCACACTGTAGATCTTACTTATCTTCTTACACCAGTTAGTTATCTTTGCGTACATGGATGCCTTATGTTATATTTACTTATTCAACACATTCATATGAGTTAGCGTAGTAAATAAAAAGTAAACTCGTAATTCATACCCAGTAATACATAAAACAGGAAAAGATACACAGAAATATGATATAACTTCTCTTTTATTAATTCCTCCCACAGTTACAGACTCGACCTGCCTGGCGCACTCAGGTGCAGGGGTCTGCACACTCAGCTGCAGAGCCTTCTCCTACTCTACGACCCAGAGACATGATTTACACTTGACTCAATGTTTCATCAATCTCTTAGACTTATCATGTTTCCTTCCATTAACTGTTTTCTACACTTAGAGCCTCATTCTATTTATACAATCCCATGGTCTTCAGTCCATGGGGAGATCTTTCAAGCTGAAATTACATTACAAAAACAAGGGCAGACAACCCTATGACTCTATTATGACTTCGCGCTCCACATCCAAAAATCGTGGAGTCTTTATAGTGGACATGGTCGAAACTTGGGCTTTAAGCCCCAAAACATGCCTTGGGGGGGATTCCACGCCCAACAGGCCCCCAAGACAAAAATTATGACTTGCCCTCGAGTCACTCTGTCAGTGCAGAGATCTTCGAGTGGAGTTCCTCCAAATTTGCTTGAACAACTGCAAGGTCAATAGCGCATTGAGTGGTTGCCTACTGAATCTCCTGCACCCATTCTTTCAAGACCGCGGTGTCAGAACTGCTTCCCTAGATCTGTTTATGTGTCCCCAACATTTGCATGAAATTTCCTTCAATTGTCGCTACAATGATGAAGGCCTCGTTGATCCAAGGTTGAACGCACACCTTCAAGATTGCTTCTCTGTGCCGTGTTGCATCCACTTTCTCTTTCAGCACTTTGGCCTATTGCATTCATGCGAGCCTCTGAGTAAGGGCCACTGTCTGTGCGGTCCCTTTGACGCTGTCATACTGCCATTGGAGCTCACACGCCTCTGTCTCTAAGCATGGGATTTTAGGGTCCTCCTGTAGATTTGTGAGGACCTCGAAGGAATCTTCTAACATTCTGGTGCAGTCCCTTACTGCACTGTTGATCCCTTCCATCCCTGATGCAATAGTGTTGGCGCACTGTTCTCTTACCTCTGGAGGGGTGGATAGTTGTGCCTGTTGGACACCTAATCCTAAAGGGTTAGCGTGGAAGCTGAATGGAAAAAGCAGTCCAAGAGACCTTGGGATGTGAATCCCAACGGTCACCAAATGTACTATAAATGTATATCAGATTGTTAATAAAAATGTAATGCATGCTTTATCATTCATTTTGTTCTAGCTGTCCATGTCTGTTTAACATGGTATCAGAGCCATGATGTGTGGCCTGTTTTCCGAAAGCACAGGTCCCAGGTTCTATTTTTAACCTTGTAACTCCTGCCTGCCTTCTGTCCCACATCTGATGCTGAGTGAAACGCCTGGCCTGCATGCTGCCTACACTGCTGAGTGAGAGGCTTCTGAGAAAAACGCCTGCCTTCCTGCGCTGAAGCTGCATACCAATTTCTGGAAGAAAAAAACGCCTGCCTGCTTGCCTGCCTGAAGCCTGAAAGTGTGTAAGGCGTACACTCCTCTGCTGGCGCTGTCTGTTGCCCCTTCTGTTACGCCGCGCCTGTTACGCTGAGCCTTCTCACCTAGTAATCAATTTTGTTCAACGTATAAAATGCTCTATTTTGAAGCCTGACACGCCTGAAGAAAGGTCTGTCCGTGTGTCAAGTCCAACCTCCAGAAACATTCGCGAAGTGTTCTCTTTCTCCACAAGCTCACCGCCTGGGCTGCGTCCTTTTGCTAGCTACTGGTTTCCAGTCTCCCTTTGACTCTTATTATCACTTGAAGTTCAAATGGCCTCCATGCTCGCAAGGATATAATCCCAGAGTTTGTTGCTCCGTATTGAAACTGCCTTGTTGGGCAGTTATACCAAGCTCCTTGCATCTCTACGCAATATCTTTTTCCACTAGCATAGTAGCATAAGAAGAAGATTCATCTCTCTCACGGAAATTTGTCTGATCTCCAACAAAATTCTTTTACCAACATCTGTTCAAATATTTAGTTGTCCAACATTTCGTACTGATGATGCTACACAATTCCTTGATGTGATAAGGGCGGCTGAGATAGCTGGCGTGTATCATGACTTAGTCAAATACCTATTAACTGAGTCATTCCTCCCGTTAAATTCACGTTACCAGGATTGGAAGCAACAGATTGATTTGTTACTGCGAGTCATCGGTCCTTTAATTGCCTTTGCAATTATCTGAAGAGAAAACAGTTCCCTCTTGTGGCTGCCTGGACCAACTTCGGCTCACTAGAAATCGTAAATGTTTAACAAGCCTGCTTTTCAAATTCTAATGTTCATAATTCCATGTATTTCAATGTGTGTTAGACATGAATCAGATGAAACATTATGTTCGAAATCTTCTTCATGAATACTTTTTATTCGAGGTACCAAGCGTTGTGTAGCAGGTGTAATTGGACCAAAGTGATCTGCTACAGCATCATTTTGAAGTGCATTTAATTGATCTTCAAAATTGCTTCCACAAGGATCTGAAACATGCTGCCTTCGTTTGTCTTTGGACGTATACGGTTCCTTCTGCACGGGTTTCTGTTGCTGAAGATGACGGGGGGATTCTTCCTTTGAAAAATAACTTCCAACAAATGGGTGCCTCTCCTTCCTGAAGGGATGATCCATCTCTTACGTTGGGCGGGCGTGAAGTGAAAAACACTCCGGTATCTATTTAAAAGGTACACTCTAAAACAATGTCGAGCAGGCCATCATAGAATGATTTGAAATCAAAAGGGTGGATTATACGAACTTTAAAAGCTTGCATATGGATTTTTTTTGCAAGTAGTTTAATTGGAGTTTAAATAGAGATTAAGAGATTTAAAGTTAAAATTCCGATTTATGGAAAAACGGACCATAGACTACAAAGTTCCTCTAGGTAGCGTGAACCTGAAATTCCAAACCTGCCCTCAATCACATGGCTCTCACCTATGAAGAGAAACGTGTGGTTCAATTTCCTGTCAAGCTCAGCCTTTGTCATTTCGGTGCAGTCCCAGTCCAAGTGCTATTCTGATACTCGGACGTTCAGTGCTTAATGTTTACTGTAAAAACTGTCTCTGGTGCTTCTGATTTCGCCAGACAAATTGCTCCTGTAAGATACGCTGAATCTTCCATGCAGATATGAACACTTGGATATTGGTCAGATTTTCCTGACAAATTTTCTTTAGTCATCTTATATTCAATATGCTGAAGCTTATCCTTCTCAGTACTCCACTGTTTCGAGTGAAAATGAATTCAAATTTTCACGAAAAATGATTCCAGAAATATTTTCTCTTGTTCGCCTGATTGCAAATGCTTCGAAGTCTCGGCTCAGTTGAATGAACAAAATGACTTTGTGAGATTTCTTGAGGTTTTCATTTTGGAAAATTGCAATCTGTCTGTAAATTTGAAAGATCCTTTCTGGACTAGCAAAGGAAGGATCCTCATTGTTTTGGCCCTATCTGACTTCAGACTTGCGGCTAAGTATATTGGCACCTGAACTAATTATATGCATAATTTTTCTAAAGATATACATGTTGCAATGAAGTTGACCTTACCAAGAAAACTAAGAGGTGTATCCCTTTCGGTTAGTGAGAAACTATAAGGCAATAGATATAGGCAACAAGGGTTCTTCAGAACAAAGATGCCACATAGGTTGATTGAGACATAAGCGGGTTATTTTTTTTGGTACAATAAGAAGGGCCTCCCAGTTACACTTAGAAGTAATCTTCTCACAGTGTTTTGTAACAGTACCCTACAACTGAAATGGTCATTTGTATCTTCAACAAAGTGCTTCATCATTCATGTGCAGTGGCATTGGCATTCAATACTTGTGATTGAATTATATCAAAAATACAGTTTTGGAATTTAAGGTATACAAGAGTAAGGTAGCTTCATCATCTTGTAGGGGTCATTATATCGTCTTCAGCAGTGCAATCACCAGTAAAGAGAGTGGCAAGATCAGAGAACACTGGTTCGTACCCTAGTCAAGGCATATGAGAATTCAAGTCCTGTCCATAACAGTGTTATAACTATTGAAGTTTTGATAGCAAGTTTGCATGACATTGAATTGTGAGTGATTGTTGCTTCTTCTTCACTGGTTGATAGTTGTGAGCAGTTTTTTAAGTGACATTGAAGAAAAATGGCTACAATTACTGAAATATTAGAGTTCTTAAAAACTCTGATACATTCCTCTAATCATGATACATTAAAAGTCAGCAAAGTTTCTCTCACAGACATTCAGGTCTGTCTACAAAATGCAAAGGAAAAGATTGATTTTTTGCAGCTTGAATTATAGCTACAGCAAGAAGAGCTACATCAAAATAGACACCATTATGAACCTGTTTTTGTTCAGAACATTGAGACAACCACCCATGAGCAGCATGTTACAATTCATTCAGATTTAGTACCAAACAAAGCAGCAAGGTTACATGCAGATGCAGAAGTTCAGTCTGCACTTCCCAAGCCCATCATCAGACCTTGGGAACAGCTTGTCCACAACAAGCACAAAATTGGTCTTGGATATGACAAGGACTTGTCCTTTCATATTCCAAACTACTCAAAACCCATTCAGTTTCAGAGTGCTGGATTCATTCATGACAGTTCATCTACTCCTCATGACAGTTCAACTCCAACTATTCCAGACTCTGCTCCTCTTCCACAACAACAACAACAACAGATCGTGAAATGCCAACACTGTGACCGAGTTGGCCATCTGAAAGATCACTGTTTTGATCTTCATCCATGTAAG
>APFE030475015.1:41073-61503 GCA_000404065.3 Pinus taeda
CCCTTTTATGGTTGAAGGTTTCCCTCTTTAAAACAATAGGATCACTTCCTCTAGCAGAAGACTTCAGCTTCTTACGAGCTTTGGAAGAGTTCCGGGAACTGCACTAAGCGTTCCAGAGTTGGTGGTCATCCTTAAACCACTGCCTTTTTATACCAACATTTCATAGAGCACATTCAGCCTAGTGCTGACATGCATATTTGCACATTTTGTATTACAGCTCTTTTCTTGGACTCATACATAACCCTTCGGATTAAGGGGGGGAATGTTGGACACCTAATCCTAAAGGGTTAGCGTGGAAGACGAATGGACAAAGCAATCCAAGAGACCTTGGGATGTGAATCCCAACGGTCACCAAATGTACTATAAATGTATATCAGATTGTTAATAAAAATGTAATGCATGCTTTATCATTCATTGTGTTCTAGCTGTCCATGTCTGTTTAATAGTGCCTTTAACCAGAGCTCTACTATCTGAAGGTTCAGCTCCAGCTGAACCTTAGTCATTTCTTCTCACACCTCACCCACCCCTGCTGCTAATTTGTGGATGCACGCCTCTACTGGTGCATCTGCCGGGATGGCCAGCTCGAGGACCATCTGATAGGCTTCTTCTAGTACCTATACCATCTGTCGGTTCTGCTCCATGTTGATCTTTTTCTCGCTCAACACTTGCAATGCGCAGCTCTCCCTAGCTTGCAGTTCTATAGTAATCCCATCCTACAGAACATATAGCGTCTCCCGCGGTAGCGCATCCATGTTGATCCCTATCCCTTTGAGTGCACTAACCATAGGCCTGTCAGCCTCATTTGTCATAACCAGTGCCCATTCTGGCAGCACTATTGTGTTGGTTGTCCAAGAGCGTAGCATTTTCTCGGCTGCAGTTGTCCCTACTGCGAGGTTGGTTGAAAGAGTACCAACCTAAGGAGTGCACACCTACAACTCCTAAATCTACACTCTGAGGGCCCCCAACACAATCTAATTCTCCTTCGCGAAATTAGATAGGGCCTCTGTGGTGACATCACTAACTGTTTCACCTATGTCGTGCAGATCACCCTCAGTAAGGGTGAACAGGTTGATCGATAGCTTCGATGCTTTCACCTTCTTGCATGGCCCTGTTTGCTCGCTCGGGGGCTGGTACTTCAATAGTGTGGACGTTGTTTATGGGTTTGGACCGCCCTCCTCTTCCTCTATTTCCATTTCTTTCTCTTGTCCATGCGGAGGTGACTTCTGGCCCTCGCGCGCCTTCTCGGCTGCCTCCTGTGCAACTGCTACTGCAGCCTTTTGCTGTTCTACTGTTGTCTATGCAACATCCCACACCTCATGCACTTTTTCTACTACTGATTCTTGACTTATCTTCTCTTCCAATTGCACCATGCGCAGTTTGGCCTCCTCTTTCTTCTTATACGCAACAGACTTCTACACCGCAGTGATGTCTGGGGCGTGCCACTCCGGCGGCCATGTCTCCAGTACATCAAAAATTCCATCATCTGTGGCTATGAAGGGTAGCTCACTCCATTTCTTGGCCGGGTCCTTGCGCACTCTGATATATATGTTATGGAAATTCACTTTAAATTTTGCAAAACTTTGCAAGCTATTGTAGACTGTGGGTGATAACCACGGCTTGCCGTTAATACCCATTCTAATGTTCATCTGCATGAACACCCATAATATCTTTCTTTCACGGATCTGGTTCACATCTTTCATGGCCCACAGTGAAGCGTACTTCATGGCCTCTGGCAGATCCCTGTCAATTGTGGGGCACTGGCTGTCATTTAGCAATTCCCCTGCCACCAGCACCATGGACAGCAGAAGCCATGCATAGTGGAACGTTTTTCCTTGTTCATGGGCCTCATGGCAATTTTCCAAGAACTCTCTACGTAAGAACTCAGACCAGTTAAACTGGACCCCCTCCGCGCATTGTTTAGCCAGTGCCACCACCGGCATGGGTACGTCGTCCGCGCGACACTTCCACATGACCTTTCCTGCCAGTATCTGGGTCGCCACTTTCACTGCTTTGTTTTTTATGCTGGATATGGCGTAGCACCTTTTCTTATTCTCCAGCTTGTATTTCTTCTTCATGGCCTCCGCGATGGCCAAATTGCTACTCTTCCCCTTCGAGATGTCTGCGGGTCCTCTCCTTTGCACGGGAGCTAGGTAATGCGATGGATTAAGTGGTCCATGATGGTGATGGGCTCCTTTAGCCACAAACACCCACCATGCACTAGGAGGAGCAGCTGCCTAATGATGAATATCATTATTGGGGCACGGTGGAAATGCGACACCCAGAGCAGGTTTAATAACCCTGCATTTTCCACTCCACGTAACCACTTTCGCGGCTCCAATTCGATAACCCCCACCGCGATGTTCTTCTTGGTCTTCATGAGCCACGTGGTCTCTAGATGAGGGAATTTCTTGTGGTCAGCGAGATCCCAATCTTCAAATTTCAAGTTTGGCACCCTCCCCATGTGCATTCCCTCAAAGATGATGTCATCTGGGAGGAGCGGAGTCTGGAGAGAGATCTTTCTCTTGTCGAGGTCCTTGGGCACTTTTTCCTTCCCCTTTCTCGAAGGGATATATGTGGGCAGCTTGGTTGGAGGTGCACAGCCTCGGTTTCTACTTCCATGCCCTCGTCCTCATCTTCTTCGATTATGAGGTCCTCTAGGTCTTCCTCCTCCTCATCGGTTTCCAAGTTAATTTCTTTCCCTTTCTCCTCCATCGTTAATCTAGTACGCAACGCGTTTTGTGGGGACACACGCACTGGAATCATCGGTTATTTGTCCTTCTTTGGCCTCGATGTGCGTGGTGATTTAGGGATTTCTGCCACAATCCCGACACCTTCAGGGGCATCTTCCATAGTCAGGCCTGCACAGCTTCTTCGGCAGTCATCTCTGCAATTTCCCTAGCTTCCTCAGATGCTTCCATATTGCTTGTCCAGAAATCTCTCAGTTACTTAATCAGGGGCTCAATCAATGCTCTACACAGGGCAAATAGGTCTCAGCTCAGAATACGTGGGTCATATGATAGCTCAATTCGCAAATGACCAAGTGTTTTTTATTGGGTAGCTCTTTGTAATTTATAGCATCTTTTGAATTTGAATTCGACCGTTCCCCCCAAATCCGGTTCATTAATGCTCCCTTGGTGGCGGATTTTCCAAAATATTTCCCATAAAGCGCGTCTCAAATGCCTGCCTCTCACTCCATTTGGTCTCAAGTTGAGCATCACATTGTGAATAGTGACATCAACAGTCACTTTCCAGCCAACCCGCGCAGCAGCACAACCCCCTTGCGCGGTCGTAGACCTTGTGACACTTTGCTCCTGCGCGTAACTCCTAGGTAGAGGATTTTATAGTCCTGCACCTCCTTTCAATTGCCTAGAGCGCTAAGACTATACTTCCCATGGCTAGTCAGATGGTCGCGCCACCTGTATAAGGTTCCAACCAGTCCTCTAACACTTTTCTTGGAAAACATCCACCTTTTATTGTTACTGGATGCTTTGTGCATTTTATCCTCTGCAGTGTGCCACCATGGGTGATCCATTTAGTAATATTCGGTCCAATCCAAGGCATCAGGTTGATCAACTCTCGGCGGTAGTCCCCAAATTTGTCAGCATAATCGTGTGCACCTTGTTTTATCACCCTGGTTTTCTTATCGAAAAAATCCTTCTTTATTTCGTTCTCTTGCTTCTTGAATTCCACTTCCACCAGAGCGCTTTTCTCCCTTAATCGCACCCTTTCTTTCATAAGTTCTTGGAGCCTAAGATCACCCTATTGAATTTATTCCTCAAGTCCCAAGCGTTCTGCTTCATTCAGGTGTGCAATCCCTTCTTGTAAGGCTCCGCGAGCCATCATATCTACCGGCGCTACTATGCATGGACTAAGCATTTTATACTCTATGGATTACATCATTTTCTCCATAATCCAGCCTCAGAGGCACCTACTCCACCAGTTTCTTGCACATGATTCTATAAACCCATAGAACCACTGGTACAAACAGATCCCAATCAATCTGCTGCGCATTGTGTACCTTGTTCAGCGCTTCACATGCTTCATTAAAGGCTTCGACATGGATAACCTTCTACGCACTTGGTCTTTCCATACTCCATTGTTCCAACCAGAGGGGTCTTTTGCACCATTTCCTTGCTCGCACATGCTTACCAACCGTGTCTCCCAACGCGAAGTCTGTGTGCATCCGCGCAAGTTTTTTAAGGTACGCCTGTATCCATCTAGACAAGTGTGCGTGTGGATTGTTTCATCTAGCAATCTTGTCTTTTAATCGCATCTGAGGCTTCCCAAATCGTATATGCATCATCCTCCTACATTCATGCCAGTCCTCAAAGCTTCCTTGGTGCGTACCCCACAACCTTGTGGGCGTAGCGCGTAGTACCCATTTCAAAGCCTCGAAGCGTTGCTGTTTCGGCACCTCCCTTTCGAATTTGTTCAGGAAGTCATCTACCTCGCTTAACCCATCATACATAGGAAAATCGCTTACCTCCATTGATATGGATCGTAGCGATATCATCATCATGTTACAGTTCAGCGTGGTTAGCTCGTGTAACTGATTCTGCCATCATTCTATCTCCTCATTAGAATCCAATGTATAGGAGCTTTCGTGCTCCCATGAGATCCATCCTTCCACGTTTGGATTTACATAGTCTTCATCTCGGGCGGTTATCTTGTAGATGCAATATAAATAGTCGTTGCTTTCATAGTCACGCACTGGATCCGTGTAATGCGATCCTTCTGCAGGGTCCAAAGATACAACTACGTGCAGAGACGTTTTCTCAAAAACCATCTTGCGCTTCTTCAGATTTATCACCCCATTCATGTTAGTTGCCCAAGCTATCCCTAATAACACAGGGTAGGGAATGATGTCATCAATAATCTCTATCACTTCAAAATCTACTAGCGCACTTGCTCCTTTGATATCTACAGTGATTCCCTGCAATCTTCCCATAGGTAGGATCTTTTGTTGGTTCGCCATTCATAGTTGGATAGGAGACCATTGCAACGTAGGCCTCCCCATGCGCTCCCATGTCTACTTTGCTAGAACGTACGTGTCTGATCCCAAGTCCATAATCACTTGGTCCATCTCGTATTCTCCAATCTGCACGGTCAATCTCATTTCTCTTCCTGTCCTGATCGCATGCTTTCCAACCTTCCTGACAATGTGCGGTTCTCCTGATGCGGTCCCAGAGCATCGATTGATGAGTTCCTGGAGTCCCTTTACAGCCTTGTTGTTACGCAGAAGCTTCATGCATGTTTCCAGGAATGTTGTGAGCATCGAGGGGTCCATTTCCAGCTCTGGTCTATCTTTGCTTCCTGAAGGGGAGGCATCAACGAAGCTCCTCCTAGCTTCCATGAAGGTTTCCTTAACATGCTCCAAATCAAACTTTGGTTCTTTCGTCAGAGCCTTGTGAACCCAAATACTCTCTTCAGGCTGCTCGCCTTTGTCATCCCCTGTCGTATTTCCAATTTGGAGCACAATGTTCACATTAGGGTCTTCCTCGCGCGGCTCAGAACTCATATTTTGCAGGTTCTAATTCGGGGGAGGTTGGAGCGCTCCCTTCTCACGCAACCTTGCTATTAGTGTGGGAATATCCTCCATTTCATTATCAAACAATGTATAATAAAAGCACAATGGATGTGTTGGATTCATACAATCATGGGCATAATGTCCTGGCCCTTTGCGATTGTAACGTATCAGATGTCTGCGACCTCTTCCAGGTCCTCCTCAACCTCAGCCTTGTCCGTGCCCCTGAAATCCGGTTCACACCATCCCTGCGTTTTGGTCAAGGGGCCGCGTTTCAGCCTGAACTCTATAGGTAGAATTCCTATCCATCATCATCTCATAACTTTTATAGGTGCGCTCATCATGTCCCATTGACCTACAGAAATTATAGAACAACTGATGCGAATTCTATGTGTACTTCTACAATAAATGGAAATTATTCGTAGCATGTTTTCCTCCTATTTGACAAATTGCGCACCACAACATAGGCACTGTGCTAGGTCCTTCTTGTTCCTCCAATCTCAATGGCATTGGTCCTCCTCCCACGAGGTAATTCCCGAACATGGGGTAGTGGTCCTTATCATGTCCCTGACCCTTGCACTTTATGCACCATACCTCGTCGCGCACTTTTGGGCGAGTTGTCCCATCTTGTTACAGACTTTGCATCTCAAGGCACAAGTTTTTCAACTACGCGTGAATCTGCTGAACTCCTAGGTTGGGATCCTGTATCAGGGTCTTGTGTAGTCTCATCACGATATCCAAGGCCTTCGCTTGAGTTGTTAGCCTTTGTTGTGATAACGCATTCCTTAGATGCGGCATTAACGATGCTACAAACCATTCGCGGTGTTGTCCATCCATCAACGTCATGTTAGCTTCGGAAATTGTGCACTTCAGTCTCTGATCCAACTCCCAAGGGGTCTCACCTCGTAGCATTGTGATTTCCTTGAAGGTAATGATCGATTGCACCTCTGACTTCGGCCTACTAAATTCCCTGTTTAGCGCAGTTTGGATGTATACCCCCAAAAATATTCATTTTATGCCTCAAAATGCTCCCAGAAGGTTTTAGACCCTAATATGTCAAACTAGGTCTTTTTAGTAAAAAATAGTCTTTTGAGTTGATTCCTCCACTTTTCCCACTCTAAAAGCGTTGATATGAGTGAAAAAAAATATAATGATTCAATATGAATCTTACCTCCCCATTTCTAGAGGATTTTTGTCCCCAAAATATTGTACTATATGAGGTGATGAAATGTTTCCACCACCTTCACTCAGTGTACCATTTTAGCCTTTCCTGGAATCTATCCTTTCAACCCAAATTTCAAAAGGTCATGTTATCCATGTCTTGTATTTCTGGACCTCTTCTACAAAACTCTATGTTATTTCAACTCTACCTAAGCATCTAGTGCCAAATCCTATAAGGTAGGACATGTTCCTCTTCTTGATCTGACATGGAAGTCTCATAGAGTTTTAGATTCTCTACGTTCACAACTGAGTAAATATGCATGTGTGGGGGTAGAATGAATCTATAGGCATTATCTCCCACCTTTTCCAGTATTTCAAAGGGACCATATTGCATAGCATTTATTTTCTTACCAGAACCCTATAACCTCTCCTTGTTCAACTATAACGATACCATGTCTCCCACCTTAAGTGAACTCTCTGTTTTGTGTCAATCATGCATGGCATTATATTTTTTATGTAATTTTTGTAGTGTAACTTGTAGCTGTATATGGATCCACTTAATCTTCTCAAAAAAAAATCAGCCCTCAAGGCATCCCCTCTAAGGTCCTCCCTTACTCCACCTTACAACCCATATGCAATATCCAAAGGTGAAAGTGGAAAATATCCAAAACAAGTTTTAAATGGGGACTTACTAGTAGATGTTTGCACTACCATGTTATAAGAGTGTTGCATATATACTAGGTTTTCATCCCAGGTATTTGGATGCTTCTTATTAAAAGTTCTCAAAAGTTGCACCAAAGTATTGTTGAATACATATGTATGTCAATCTATCTATGGATTCTATGTTGTAGACCTCTTCAACTTCATGTCCATATTCTCCTGTAATTGTGTCCAAAATGCACTAAGAAATCTTGTGTCCCTATATGAAACAATGCTCCTTAGTATCCTAAAGTTTACCTAGACAATTTCAGAGAACAAGTTCATTGCTTATTTCCCACCGACAATATTTTTACAAGGCATCAAAACACACATCTTGTTGTACCTATCAACTACATTGAATATGTAGTCATGTCCCTTTTTTGGTTATTGCTAAACCTCCCACAAAATCAATGGAAATTATTACCCAGAGATGAGTGGGTACATGTAAGGGATGATAAGATGATATAGACCATGTTTCCTATTACTAGGCTTACTAGTATAACAAAACATGTACAATATTATGAACCTAGCTTCTTGTTCTTTGATCTTGGGACAACACATATAGCTCTGCAAGTTGGTCATTATTTTCCCTACAAAATTCCTGGCAACCTTGAAGGCTTGAGCGTCCTTGATTAACTATAACCTTTATGAACACAAAATTTATGCAACCTATAGAGTAACCTATCCTAGATATGGTACTCAACAATGTTGTCACTATATTTCACATGACTCTAACTTTGAAACTGTTGAAACACTTCCTTGAAGTCCTCATTCTCCAAACATACATATTTGTATGCATCATGGGTGAATGGATCCATCTGCATCAAAGTTTCCAAAGTTGTCATCTTTAATATCGGTGACCTTGAAAGCATGTCAACCAGCTTGTTTATACTTCCCTTCGTGTACATGATCACTAAATAAATTATTGTAGAAACCCCATCCACTTGTAATGCTTTCTTTGTTGTAGCTTACTCTAGGTTTGCATGTACTATAGTGGCTAGTGATTTGTGTGGATTGCCGTCTCATTTCACATCAGATAGTACTACCACTTCTTCACAACATGCACCATGGCAAAAAGATCCTTGTCATAGGTACGTTAGTTTAGAACTTCCCTATACAATAATTTAGAATGGTAGCATACAATCTTTCCTCCCTGCATCAAGAATGCTCCCATATCATATCCACTTGCATATGTCCCCACTTTGAAGGGCCACTGCAAGTTTTGTAATGCTAGAACTCATGGTTGACTGATATTCTTGCTTAGCTCCTTAAAGGCCCTTTGTTGAACCTTTCCCAACTGGAAACTCTTGACACATTTTATTATTGCATGGAGTGGTGTTATTACCATTGAAAATGAGGCTATGAATTTCCTTAGTTACTATGCTACCCCAATGAAACTCCTAATATCTGAAACATTAGTAGGCATCGACTATTTCATTATGGCCTCCATATTGGTAGGTTTTATCTTTAACTCTCCTCCACTTATCACATACCCTAGATAAACCAAAGACTATTGTGAAAACTCATACTTATTGATATTTACTAGTAGGTGATGTTTTTTCATGTCTCTAGTACTTGCATCAAGTGTGAGATATGCTCCTACCAACATGAACTATATATCAATATATCAACCAATTAGACAATAACAAATGAATTTATAAAAGGGAAATGTATATCATTGATTAAGCTCATAAATGCATCGGGTGCATTGCATAGGCCGAATGGCATGACTAACCATTCATACAAAACTTTCCTGTGTAAGAGCCCTATGCTAGGGTCTTCTAACAAATTTGTTTCTCTAGAATTTAAATGCAATAAGAGGAAATAATTTACTTTCTTACAAGACTTTTAAACGATGAAAATTTTACCATTTACATTCCAATCCTTATAACTTATAGTGAACATTTCATTTTAATAAATTTACATGAGTAATCTATAGAGGAATACCTGTACCGGTGGCTGGTGGAGATGCCTTTGAGATGCTGCTCTTTCTGAATGCTCCTCTTGACTAATCCAACTGGATTTACCTCCCAGCCACCTAGGAAATAATTCCTAGCCCATGAAACCTCCACAGGTTCCCTAGCCCTCCAAGCCCAAGTCCAACCAAATGTAGTGTGTATGTCCAATATGAATGATCTAGACCAAGATGAACAATATTTCCCTCCTCTCAACATCCCAAGAAACCTCCACAGGTTTCTAAGGTCTCCAAAAATCACAACAAATCCTAAAATCACAGCCAACCCAAAATCATAAGCAAGACCCAATATCCCCTTTTCTCCCTTCCTCCTTACCCTTTTATGCCCTTCCTCCCTTCTCCACTTCAACCACATTTCATTAATGTCATTAATTTCCCCTTCATCCTTACAATTGACTTCTCTTCTCCCAAGTAAGTCTGAGAGTACATTTGGAAATGTGATATGAATATAAAATTAGGTAATTAATGGGAGAGTACATTTGCGAATGTGAGATGAGGACCATGTCTTCTCCCAAGTAAATGTGAGAGTACATTCGGGAATGTGAGATGAATATATATATTGGTAATTAGTTGGAGAGGACAATGTCTTCTCCCAAGTAAATGTGAGAGTACATTGGGGAATGTGACATGAATATATATATTAATAATTAGTTGGAGAGGGCCATGTCTTCTCCCAAGTAATTGTGAGGGTACATTGGAGAATGTGAGATGAATATATATATTGAAAATTAGTTGGAGAGAGCCATGTCTTCTCCCAAGTAAATGTGAGGGTACATTGGGGAATGTGAGATGAATATATATATTGATAATTAGTTGGAGAGGACCAAGTCTTCTCCCATGTAAATGTGAGGGTAGATTGGAGAATGTGAGATGAATATATATATTGATAATTAGTTGGAGAGGACCATGTCTTATCCCAAGTAAATGTGAAGGTACATTGGAGAATGTGAGATGAATATATATATTATTTGAAATAATGGAAAGAGACCATATCCTACCTAAGATTCAATTTGAGAAGGCAAGTTGGGAATTTGAATAATAGAAATCATGAATTTTATATTAGACAATAAGTTTATAGTTTCCCAAATGAAGGTATTCATCAATATTTTCATAAACATTAATAAAATTTTGAAGGATAAGATTTAAGTGGGGCATTACATACACCTCTCCTTCAGAAAACTTCGTCCCGAAGTTAGAATGAAAAGATACAAGGAGTTCAAAATCATAGCAAACCAGAGAGAGTTATAGCAGTAAAATTTGATAAGTCGGATGATGACATTACTTCCCATCAAGAGTCTCCAACTGATCTATATCCTCCTATACATCCTGACCTACTTCCGATCCCACCTTATCCCTCCTCTGCTGCTTTATTAGTGGCAACGGCCATACTAACCACTGATAAAACTGACATGGTGGAAGCGTCAACTATATCGACCTAACTTCCCTAGCAGGCAACTGGCAATCATCATCACGCGTCTAGGGGAGCGTGTCCACCACTTCCCTCACACGATTCCATGTTTCAGAGGATACATGATGGGAAATGCCTCCACCCCTCCTTCATAACTAGGGTCAATGCCCTAACACGGACCACATTGCAGAGCTGGTTGGACTTTTCATTGAATAATCCAATCAAGTAGTCTTGCCACTTGTCACTTGCATTTTTCTCATGTCATAAGAGTGCATATCAAGTAGATACCAAATGTAATAGAACAATGTGCATTATAACTTCCCCATGAGATGTCTCGACCTTCCCTCAATGGAAGAGTAGCTCTCAACTATCATATAGTTCTTTCCCCCTACGAGTTAGCTCTCATTCATGCCTTTATATAACAAGAAGACATATAATCATCCCATTATTAAGCCTAGTATCTAAGTGTCAATTTTGTAGTTCATACTGGAAACAAATCATAATTTCACTAAGTCATTCCTTTAGATACATCATATTCACTTAAGCCATACATGAAACAACAATAGTTATGATAAGTCATGCACTAGATAAATCATCAACAAGTAAGTCATACATTAGGTCATACATCAAAACATTTCCATCATCCAAATAAAATCTAAGTAGTTTCACGTGTTCAACCAAATGCATCAATATTACATAATGTTCATAAATAAATAACATGGAACTACAAAATATAACCTTAACTTAGGTATCTGTCTAGTCAAAATGGGCATCATAGATGCTCAAAAAGTGAGGGGTAGTCACAATGCATAGTCTCTGCATCCTCCCCGGTAGCAGATCCTGGGCTATGCTTGTCCCACTGGACCTTAACTTAGTCCACCGTGTGACGTCTGAGATGTCAAACCCTACGGTCCAATATGCGTAATGGATTGATCACTACAATTCCCATGTTCGAGACATGCAATTCCCTCCAATCCAGTTTGTGAGATTCATCAGAAACATAATGTCGTAAAATAGATACATGAAAAACATCATGAGTTTTGTGCAAATGGGGTAGCAGTACAGGACGATAGGCAATTGGTCCAATCTTCTCCTTGATCCTAAAAGGTCCTACTAATCGAGGTGACAATTTCGTCCCCTTCCCAAACAAAATGGTGCTTTTGTTGGGCCGAATACGAATAAAAAATTGGTCCCCTACTTCATAACTGCAATGAATCCTATGTGAATCTACATAGCTCTTCTATCTATCTTGTGCTTCCTTTAACCTTTGTTGAACCTACTTTACCCATTCCTGCATTTCTTGAACTAATTCAGGGCCAACCATCACTCGGTCCTCCAACTTTTCCCAACCCAATGGTGTCTTGCAAGGCCTTCCATATAGAGCTTGATAAGGAGGCATCCCAATTGAACTATGATAACTGTTACTATAGGCAAACTCTACCAATGGTAAGTACCTTTCCCACTGAATCTGATTATCCATGACGTACATCCTAAGCATGTCCTCCAGAACCTAATTTACTCTTTCAGTCTGCCCATCTATTTCTGGATGATATGGAGTGCTCAGGTTCAACTAAGTCCTTAGTGCTAACTACAAACTTGTCCAAAACCTAGATGTAAATTGGGAGTCTCTATCAGAAATGACCTTTGTGGGCAATCCGTGTAGTCGAATAACTTCATTGACAAACACTCGCACCACATCCGTAACATCGAAAGTGTCCCTTTCTGGGATGAAATGGGCACTTTTGGTCAATTTATCAACTATAACCAATATAACATTGTGCCTCTACGAAGTGAGTGGCAAACCGACCACAAAATCCATGGAAATTACTTACCATTTAGATGTAGGGATGTCATGAGGTTGTATTAGTCCTGCTGGATGGCGATGATCAGCCTTCACTCGTTGACATTCAAGACATTTGGCAACAAACTAGACTATGTCGTGCTTCATTCCTACCCAAAAGAAGAGATCCTTTGTGTCTATGTACATCTTCTTTACCCTAGCATGTGCACAATAGAGTGCTCTATGAGACTCTTCGCGGATGGTTTCTCTTATACCCCCTTCCTTAGGTACGTACATTATCCCTTGGAATCTCAAGAGCCCATCTGGTTCAAGGACATATCCCTCAAACTTTGGTTCTATCTGTTTCCCATTCTAGATGGCTGAGATGAATTTTAGATACCAACTATCTTCAAAGAGTTTCTCCCATATCTGCTCCCTAAAATTTACCTTTAAGGCTAGTAGGGAGAAGGTTCGCGGCCTCCTGCTTAGTGCATCTGCCACTAAGTTCTCCTTTCCCTTGATGTATGAGATTTCAAAATCATACTGAATCATGAATTCGTTCCACCGCCTTTGTCTAGCGTTCAGATCTCTTTGAATAAAGAGATGCTCCAAGATTTGATGATCTGTTCTTAACTCAAATCTTCTCCCAATGAGGTAGTGTCTCCACAAATTCAAGGCTAACATCACTGCTGCCAATTCTAAGTCATTGGTAGCATATAACTCTTCATGTTTCTTCAATTTTCTAGATTCATAAGATATTACTCCACCTTCTTGCATCAATATCGCACCCAATCCTCGCGCCGAAGCATCAGTGCAGACAGTGAAGTCTTTTCTCATGTCTGGTACTTGAAGGATCGGTGCACTAGTTAGTAGCCTCTTTAGCTCTGCGAATGCAGTGTCACATTCATTTGTCCATTCATACTTGACCCCCTTTTGTATTAATGTGGTGATGGGTTTTGTAATCCTTGAAAACCCTTCCAGAAACCTGCGATAATACCCTGATAGCCCCATAAAACTACATACCTCATGGGCATTTTTTGGCACTGGCCAATCCATTATGGCCTTCACCTTTTCTGGGTCAACTGAAATCCCTTCTCCTGAAATTATGTGCCCAAGGTAATGAACTTCCTTCTGAAAGAAGGAACATTTTGACAATTTCCCATACATTTGATTTTCCCTTAAGAAAGTCAACACCACCCTTAGGTGCCTCTCATGCTCCTCTTCTTTCTTGGAATACACAAGAATGTCATCGAATAAGACTTGCACAAATTGGTCCAAGTACTTCCTAAACACACCATTGATGAGGCTCATGAATACTGCTGGTGCATTGGTTAAACCAGATGGAACAACTACGAACTCATATTTTCCAAACCGAGTTCGAAATGCAGATTTTGAGATGTCCTCCTCCTAAATCCTCAATTGGTGGTACCCAGATCGTAGATCGATCTTTGAGAAGACCGCTGCTCCCTTCATTTGATCAAATAAGTCATCTATTCGAGGTATAGGGTACCTATTCTTTATTGTGGCTCTATTTAAGTCTCTATAATCTATGCATAGCCGCAAGGAACCATCCTTCTTCTTGACAAAAATCACTGGTGCACCCCAAGGTGAAATACTAGGTCTAATAAATCCCAAGTCTAAGAGCTCCTTTAACTACATCTGCAACTCACAAAGTTTTGGAGTTTTCATCCTATAAGGTGTCTTAGATATTGGTTCTGCACTTGGTTTAGGTCGATGGTGAAATCAATCTCTCTTACAGGAGGTAATCCACGAAATTCCTTCGCAAAAACATCCTTGAATTCTCACAAAACTCGATGTTGATCTAAGGAAGGTCCTTTCTGGTCACTTGCAGCCTCGACCAAATATAGTGTGCAACATTGTCTGAGACAACATTTTACCTTCATCATGGATATGAATCGTAGGGACACTCCCCTCTTGATTCCAAAAATCTCAATTGGCCTACCTTCATCATCTAAACAGATCACCTTCTTCTTGAAACAGTCTACCAAAGCTCGATGAGCTTCTAGCCAGTCCATTTCAATAACTACATCATACGTCCTGAATGTTGTGACGTATGCGTTCAACTTAGTCATACACACCCTGAGGTTTACCTGACATTGGTCAACACTAGGCCCTACTTCTTGTCTTATTCCAGAAGCCATCTCAACTTGTTTAAAGTCATCGTGCTCATAGGCTACCAGCCCACATTTTTCTAATGCAACTGGTGAAATGAAACTATCTGTAGCACCAGAATCAAATTTTTTTTTAACTTTTACTTTGTTTATCATACCTGAGGTTTCTACCATGGCAGACTGGTGTTCAACTTGCTGATTGTCACCTACTGCATAGATTTGGTGGTGGCTACCTGCTCTCCCCATTGGTTTTTTTCCCTCTCTTCTGTTGTTACCAGTTTGTAACTCAGGGTAGTCCCGCTGGTAATGAGGTCCTCTGCATCCCTAACAAGTGATGCATGGTGGACCTTAAACCGAATATTGTTGAGTTCTTTGGAAATAGTTTCTTCCCCTGGAACCCCTGCCCCCACTTGCTTCTCCTCACGTATGACTTCGATTTTTATGCGCTCTTGAAGTTGTTGGTGAAGTTGCACTAGAGACCATTGAAATCCCTATTGTCAGTGTTCTAGGTATAACTCTATTTCCATATGGTGGTGGCCTCAGACTTCCTCCCCTTTGGAAGGTACGAGGGGCCTTCCCTATAAACCCTATTTGGCATGGAAATTAATATGGCCCTGCCTTAACCCTTTAAGTCTAAGTGTTCTTCAACAAAATGAGCCTATTCCATAACTTCTGCAACTGAGGATGGTTTCCACATCCGCACCATTTCCCTAATCTTAAGTTTCAATCCATACATAAAACTATCCACTTGGCGCTGGTCAATATCGATGTACGAGACATACTTGACCAATTCCATAAATTGAATTTCATATTCTTCTATAGTACGACCTCCCTGTATCAGGGCATGGAAGGCTCCTACTTGCTGTTCTTCATAATATGTTGGTAGGTACTTCTTCTTGAACCTCTCCTTAAATAATTCCCAAGTAAGTGTGTCTGGAGTGAGCTGCAGTTGACGCTCCAAGTTACCCCACCAATTCAAAGCACTATCTCTTAGTTGGAATATTGCTATTTTGGCTTTGGAATTGGAATTTTAATCCGTTAGTGCAAAACACCTTCTCATCCTTTATAACCAGGCTTCTACACACTCGCTGGCACGACCTCCTGCAAACTATGGGAGCTTAATCTTCTGGAGCTCCCTAGTAATGTCCTCAACTGGAGGTCTTCTATCATAGTCTCTAGATCCCTTGGGGTTCCCTAACCCTGATGAAGGGTATTCCCCTTCCATTTCATTTTTTTGGTGCCCTCTTAAGGTCTCATTAATTTCTTCCAGGGAACGCAGGATGAGAGTCAATTCTGGTGAAGGTAATGGGTTATTTGAAGGAGGTCCTTGTGAATACTGTCCGAGCCCTTGGTTTCTTCGCGTCCTTACCATTTTGATTTGTTCAAAATCTACACGATATCTAAGACTTATTATAACTATTCCTAACATTTTCTACCACACTCTAGATAGTCCAAATAGAACCCAAGCAATAGATTGAATTTAATAGTCCAATGGAATTTAATATTCATTTTATATATTCTTGTCAATTTTAGGTAATCCAATGCTCACATGGTTGCACTGGAAGCATGACTACTCTTGAAAATGTATAGATTCAGTTTAATAAAGTAAAATATTTTGATATGCTTCAGTTTACAGAGAAGATTAAGTTTGCAACAACTTCAGTTTATAGTATATGGATTTTATTTATTTATTTATTTTACTTTCAGCGGAGTAGTATTACAGTTTTAATTGTAGTTTGTGACTTTATTAGTTGATTGCAATAAGTTGCAGGATTTTAAATATTGAAGAAGATTTATTGTTATGAAATCTTAACTTCATAGCTGAATGAGTTAGACACAATGAAGTTTGTTTTGCAGCTACAATATGTGGTTGATGGAATGAAGTTTCAGATTAGTGCAGGTTTAGGTCACATCTTTTTATGGTATGATTGCATAGCCAGATAGAATAGAATGGGAAAATTTGAAATTGCGCATAGATTCAACTATAAGAGTTTTGTCACTGGTGAATATTTCATGGAAGGTTTCTTGTTTGTTTCTCATGTAGCCATTGGAAGAATTTAAGGTTAAATATTAGGATGGAATCTTCAAAGGAATCTCCTTTGAAAATTTTTTGTAGCATAATATGATGCTCAGAAGTTTTCTCGACTTGATGATGTTTCTGGTATAAATTATAGGTTGAAGAAAAGAGGTTATGCCACCACCTATAAGTGGAATTCCAACTAAGAAAGATGCTGGAATCGAGAAAATGTAACACTTCATAAACTTTTCAAACCTCAACACACAATATAATATTGAAACATTGCTCCCCATGGATTCTGATCTAGGTAAACTAATGTTCCTTAAGGAAACCACATTGTAAAATATGTTTGTCTATAGTTGACCAAACAGATAATTTATTAGACCAGAGCATGCCTTTTGGGAGTTGAAGATTTTTCTAGATGATGTTGTGTAAAATAAAAAATCAAAGAAACAAAGAATACGACTTCCTGATGTTAGCCATAGGAGAGAATCAAAGAAATGATTGTGACCTATCAGATGACAATTATATGCACCCTTAGAAGTCAACATTTTAAGGATGGTGGAAGAAACACTATATGCTTTGTTTTTAAATAAATAAAAAAAAATATTCTTATTAATAGAATAATCCAAAAAATGATAGACATAATTTAAATAAAAATATATATGATGAATTACAATTATATGTGGTAATTAATGACATAATTAATTTGAATTTTAAAATGTATGAGAGGTTTTTCTAGTAGCTATGTGAAAAATATAAAGCAACAGATGTAGAGGACCATTTCAATTTATGTGGCTTAAACTATCTTCGGGAAGAAAAAAATAGTAGGAACGGTAGAGAGAATAGCTAATACTAGACCGAACTTGATGGGGAGGCATTGAATCCCCAAAGAAGGTGAAGGTTGTAATGTAACTAAATCTGGGGGATTGAAGCTAAAGAGGGCTATACATATATAACTGAGAATTCTCAATTGATGCGAAAGAGCAAAGCAGCGCTGAGTTGGATAGGATTATTTTTAATTTAAAAGTTGAATAAACCGGTGATGATAAGAAAGAGTAACTCACAGAACAGAGTTGTATGTATGTATTATTAATTTGAAAATGGATATTATATATATCAATTTGAAATTTTAATAAACTTGTCAAAAAAAAGGGAGGGTAACCGCAAGATGATAGAAGCGGGAAATTGGTTCCCTTAAACTCAATAAATCCATTGGTGGGTTTAATTGACATGTTAAAAACCTTGGATTAAAGCAATGGATGCATAACACAATATACAGAGACATGCGTATACAGATAGTTAAGCTGAATTTGAATCCAGAGACGTGCGTACACAGGTGGATAGAAATGGTATGGTTAAAATGATGGAGGAGGAAACAGGGCATTGAATGAAAAATTCATTGGTATGGTGGACTTATCCGAGGAGGAAACAGAGCCTTAAATCCATGGCTGATGCACATGGCACAACACGTTAAACCAATACACAACTAATGAGTTGAGGCATATGCAAATTTTCTGGCAAAATGGTTTTCATAACAGTTGTTAGGTTATTTTTCCAGTAATAAATATAATTTTATAAAATTATTTAGTCCCTAACTCTTTTGTTTAATGTAAATTGTTTTGACTAACGAAGCTTCTACTATTCGACTAGCCTTTGCAAAATATTTGGAAGGTCTTTTAACTACTTCAAATTTACAAAAATACGTAAAGGATCACCATCTTGGAAAACCAACAATTGCTAGATGAAGCCAGAATTTGCATTTCTACCGTTAGGTTCATCCCATGAATATAACACCATTTCCGTAATGAGAATGCCAAATGGTTTTAAGGAAACGAATAATTCAAGTTATCGAGTTTCTTTAAAAGAATTTGATCCTAGATCAGTACCCTGTTTCCAGTTGAAGTTCACAGTTGAGTTTTATACAAGTGACAAAGTTATTTCAAAGCATTATGAAGCCCATTTTGGTTGAATCCATTCGACACCGTCAGGAAAATTAGCTTCAGGAGAAATCGATTTTGAGAAGGGCACATACACAGGGTAAAACCCTTGTATGTTTCAATTGCAATAAGAGGTGCCCACAAAATCAATGGAGATGATTTAATCTTGGAACTTCCCCCTCCCAGGCCTTTCGACATTTAATCGGAGAGGGGACCTCCGCAATTAACAGTTTTGAAAATCCACATTTCATACGTGGAATCTTGTGAGCAAATGCGGGGCTCCCTCCTAAAAACTGCTCACTGCCTAGACTCCCTCCACATTCTGCCAGTTTCTAGATTGTGTGGTTTTTGGTGTATTACCATGGAATTTGAATGCCAGAAGGTATGGAAGGTATCAACTGGCTTTAGCTAATGATGTTTGGAATGAAGGAATGGAATAATTCAAAACTTTTCCATATTCAAGTCAAGTTGTTGCAATGATGGTAGTTCCTTTACAGGTTATGTCATCTCTGTAAAGGTTATTAACATTAATACAAAATCTCAAAACCATTAATGCATTTTTTAGAAATTGCAGAGGTAATCAAGAAAATTACCAAGCAAATGGATAATTCAAAGAGAACTCAAGTTACAAGGAGGAGGTACATGTGAAAGCTATTGGGACCATCATAAGACAGAGGAGTTGATTGCAAAATGGAAACAAGTTTTCTATACATGAAATTGACTTTAAAATTGCTCAAAGAACTGCCTTCAAAGTTCATTTATGGAAAGAATATTACCAAAAGGTTTAGCAAAAAATGGTCTTCTACACAATTTCATTTGCCCGAGAACTGAAAATTTTCTTGTTGCAACAGAAACTAAAATGTTATTGTAGATTAGATGTAAGCTTCTACAAGATTTCCAGGAAAATTTTAATGTGTAATTTACAGGTTAGTAATGTCTTGGTCTTCAAAGATTCAACTAGTTTTGAAAAATCTCTAGTAGGTAGGCTTCAAGGTCCAGATTTTGAACCTAGCTCTGATACCATGTGTAAGAGCCCTATCCTAGGGTCTTCTAACAGATCTATTTCTCTAGAATTTAAATGCAATAAGAGGAAATAATTTACTTTCTTACAAGACTTTTAAACGATGAAAATTTTACCATTTACATTCTAATCCTTATAACTTATAGTGAACATTTCATTTTAATAAATTTACATGAGTAATCTATAGAGGAATACCTGTACCGGTGCCTGGTGGAGATGCCTTTGAGCTGCTGCTTCTGCTGAATGCTTATCTTGACTAACGCAACTGGATTTACCTCCCAGCCAACTAGGAAATAATTCCTAGCCCAAGAAACCTCCACAAGTTCCCTAGCCCTCTGAGCCCAAGTCCAACCAGATGTAGTGTGTGTGTCCAAGATGAATGATCCAGACCAAGATGAACAATATTTCCCTCCTCTCAACAATCCAAGAAACCTCCACAGGTTCCTAAGGTCTCCAAAAATCACAGCAAATCCTAAAATCACAGCCAACCCAAAATCATAAGCAAGACCCAACATCCCCTTTTCTCCCTTCCTCCTTCTCCTTTTATGCCCTTCATCCCTTCTCCACCTCAACCACCTCTCATTAATGTTATTAATTTCCCCTTCATCCTTACAATTGACTTCTCTTCTCCCTAGTAAATCTAAGAGTACATTTGGAAATGTGATACAAATATAAAATTAGGTAATTAATGGGAGAGTACATTTGGGCATGTGAGATGAGGACCATGTCTTCTCCCAAGTAAATATGAGAGTACATTGGGGAATGTGAGATGA